>CAUYRB010083829.1:0-23787 GCA_963574695.1 Propithecus perrieri
TTTTAGTTGTCCAATTAATTTCTTTCTAATTTTTAGTAGAGACGGGGTCTCGCTCTTGCTCAGGCTGGTTTCGAACTCCTGAGCTCAAACAATCCGCCCGCCTCGGCCTCCCGGAGAGCTAGGATTACAGGCGTGAGCCACTGCGCCCGGCCCCATGCACATACTTTTGCCCAAAATTTTGACTCTGGAGTAAGCCACACAGACAATTGGGAAAATGAACAATTTCTTTCAATAGCAGCACCAGCAACAAATTATTTCTAGAAGCAGCAGGACCAAGTTCCAACAACAGCAGCCACTGTAAAGCAGTGGTGGTAATGGCACTTCTTGGACCATTTCTGAGCATCATTTTGGTTGTATTACTGACTGTGCTATCCATCTTGGTTCTCTTCTATTTTTTAAGTCTAGTTTTTTAGTTCTTCCAGACAGTCTGGAGAGTTACTCAATGTCCTTTCAATGCATGCCATACCTGTGTAAATCAGCTAGAATTTATTTTGTTTCTTATGGCTAAGAATACTAATTGACACATGTGAATGATGAAAGATCAAGATAACTAGGAATTTTAGGCCTCTGGCTTGAGAATATTTGAAATGTCTGACCATGGTATGCAGGCTTGGTAAGAAAGCAAGTCAAAAGAGTGAAGGATTAATTTTATGGAGTAATAAAAGGCCAATAGGGACTTGAAAACTTAATGTGGATAAATAACAGATTCAGAACAACAAAAGAGTAAGAGAGATTACAGGAGAATGTGATAGTTCAATATAGCAGAAGTCAATAGATCAAAGGTTTCCATGCTTTCCAGGCAACTACTTGGAATCCAGGTGACTTTCTTTGACATTGTCACTAACTATCCATCCTTAAGGTGTGCTTTCCTCACTCATAGGAAATAGAGAGATCCCATATCTGGGTGCTGCTTGGTGTCACTGCCTCCCTTCAAACTCTTCAGACAGAGTTTTTTCAGCATCTTGATTCTAGTATGTCTCATGGTTCTCCCTGGCTGAATTGATACCACTTGATTTACTTTACATTTCTTTTAAATGTTTATACCCAAGTTATACTTACACATGATAAAAAAAATGAAAAAGAAAAGCATATAATAAAAAAACCAACTATTTGCTCCATCAATTCTCAGCCTAGTGCTGTAACCCAGAGGCAAACATCTCTATTTTTGTCTGTCTTCTGAAGTAATAGCATTAACTAAAAAATCTGAAAATCTTGACCATGTAAACTCAATATAAAATGAACCATCAACTTTAATATTCTGGGAGTGGATATCTCCAAAAATATATATGAAATAGAATTGTCATAGGGTTACATAACTCTGAAAAATTCAAAATTTAAATCTTTTTAAAAGCAGGATCCTGCCTTGGGTTGGTTTGTTGTGTTGTTTTTTGGTGTGTGTGTGAGTTTGGCTTTCCTATTCGTTTGTTTTTGTTTGGTTTGGGAGTTTGTGTCTTTGATATGGAACTGAACCTCTGCATTTAGAGAGTATAGAGTGGAGATGGCTATGTTTGTGTATTCTTTCTAAGTAATCCAAGCAAAGAACAAAGTGTACAGTTATTTATATTTTATTTTCCTAAGTACCTAGGTGTTTTTAATTATAAAGGACTGGTCAGTTTTTTAAAAAGTAGTTATCTCCCCCCCAAAAAAATCTTATGAAAAATTAAATTTGGTTGCAATTTATGCAAATTAAGAGCACATCTAAATAACAACTTTGGGCTTCAAAAATTACAAAGCCAGCTGACTTCAACTACCTGATAATTATAGATTATACAGAAATTTATTTTCAAAATATTTGAAAATGAAAAAATATATCTTAGAGTTACGGTTAAGAATGTAAAAATATAATCTATTTCATCTTACCCAAGGGAGAACATTGCTGGAATATTTCTAATTCAGGGCATGGATATATTGGAAAACTCTAATTATTAGAAAATTCTACCTTATTTTCAGTCAATTTACTTTCTATAATGTTTTCTCTTTTGTTAAAGTGTTGCTGTCTGCAACCACATAGCTTAAGTATCCTTCACTCCCCAGAGCCTTGAAATTCTGAATAAATTGATTATTTCTCCCAACTCAGTATTCGCTTAAGTTTTAATTGCTTTCCAAATGAACTCCAAACCTGTTTGTCAGTGTCCCTTAAAATATGACCTGAATTAAACACAATATTCCAAGTATAAACATCATCAGTGCAAACATTTTGTAGGATCACAATGTTTCGTTTGTAGTAACATAGCCTAAGAATCAGCTTTCTTTGATAAATGTGGTATCATATTGACCTTGTGGTCTTCCAAATCCTAGGTATTTTTCATATTTACTGCTCTCAAGCCAGGTCTCTCTTTATACCATTTTATATGAATGAGTTCTGTACATAATACTTAATGGGGAAAATTGTGTGTTTACTGTGTGTTTCATTTAACAATGTTTTTAGCCATCATTCATTAGCTCATGCACAGCACAATCCAACAAATAATTTCAGAGACCACAGAATAAGTTATTGGCTTGCTATAGGCGTGACATAATGAAGCTGTCAACAATTTATTACTCAAGTGAAATAAATAGCCCTAAATAATAATTATGTGTTTATTTAGTGTTATTATTCCTCAAGGCATTTTTCAATCATTGATTACAGCCCATTGTGTAATATAGGCAAAAAAAAATGTATATTAGCCTTAATAACCCACTAGGTAGTAGGCATAGGTAACTTTGCCTTTGCGGTAGTTCTCCAGTCTAAGTTTTATATACTTCCCATTTATGTCTTTGCACTCTAAATGCCTTACCAATGACTGTCTTTCTGCCAGTATCTTTCTTTGAATGGTCATAATTTCTCCTCATGCTGTTGTGATTTTCCTTGGGGAAATAACTAAAGGCAGTTATAGTGGATGCTACTTGGGTATAAGAATACTCGGGCTTCTTTGATTTATTTTCAAAGGAAGATGGGAAAACAAACTCATATTGAGCATCCTCTATAAGGCAGGCACAAGGCTAAGAGATGCTATAGATATGATTTTGTTTCAGTCCTGTTAGATCTTGTTTTAGAAGACACATTACTTTTTCTTTATAAATGAAAAAAAAATTGGCCTAAGAAGCAAAGAGGTTAAGTATTTGGCCCACACAGAATGTGATTCAGCTGAGATGCAAGCACAGATTTTACTGATTCCATACCCATTCACTTTCCTCTGAAAGAGCTCAGCTGAAATTCCTTGTTTGGTAGGGGAATAGAAACTTTTTTAAGCATCAAAAAATTGTGACATATTTTTTTGGGTCTCCAGCATAGCAGGGTTCTGCACAGGCATAAGAACCTCAGTTTCCCTATGTATTAGTGCTAAAGAACTTTAAATATGGATTCCATTTTAGAGGGGTTCCAGATGAAGAAACAGACTTAAATATCACATTAAATTTCCTTGCCTAAAGAAAAGTTGAAAACAAATTCAGTTACATGGCCTACTCTTGAGAGTTTACAAATAATTGAGACACCCCAGAGGACTTCACAGAATCCAGATGCCCTGGGATTGCCAAAAGTTATTTGTGTAAGGCATCTGCTGCCATCACCACTACTAGATTATAAATGTCTTGATCTCACTCCACCTGTTTCCATTTACCTGTACTTGCACCAGTTTCAAGATGAAAATCCTACCCATGCAACTTGTCCTTTCATCTCCCAACTGTTTGATTTTCTTTGCAAAGATTAAGTAATAAGGTGATATTTTGTGTTGTCTTTTGCTTTTGATGGGGTTAAAAACAGTTCGGTTTGTTCCAATTTTCCATATCTTGAAGGAATGTCTAACAAGGCTTTTGCTATAGATGGATTCCCTTTTCACAGATGGCTAACTTGCTTACCAGCTGTAGTTTGATAGTTATTACAGTTAATTTACTTAGAAAATGAAGGCCTCACTCTGTAGCAAAAGGGCATTTTACACAGAGCTGACAAACCCAATGCCCTCCTAATTGCATTGGCATACTCAGATTGCCATGCCTGACCTTGCTCATAGATCTGAGTCAGAAGTACAGGCAGTAGCCTGTGTGTGGAAACACTTTCTCAACACACTGCAAACAGCAGTCAGATTAATAGTTCTAATTCTTCATAACTATAGTTGGAAGAAAATCAGATGAGAAATGGAGAGGATCATTTCAACCTTTGGAATGAAAATCAGAACACCAAATCCTGAGTTATTACCAGGACGAGAAGAACATTTAATCTGTTTTATAGTATACTAAAACAAACAAAATCCATATAGCTTGTGTTCAAGGAGTACCAGAACAGGTACATGGTGAGAGTCAATTTAGTTGTTCTTTTACACTGCCCAATTTATGGTCAAATAAAAATTTTGTTTCTGTCATAACTATGATGCAATAGCAATATGTGCAATATGTACAATATGTTGTCAGGACTGTTAATGGAGGTAGATGAAGAAATTGTCTACGTATTTGGAGGAACACCAAGAAAACCTCATGACTTTGAAACAATTTTTTCATTCACATAATGCAATACTTTCAGAATATTATTAATTTGTATGTTTTTTTCTTTGAAGTATTTATATTTCCAGATGGGCAGCATGTTTAAAATAGCCATGTGCTGTTAAGACCTTTTCAGATCGCCTTTCTCTTAACAGGAGAAACCCAGAGTTAAGAATTTTTTATAATCTAACATGGAAATAAGTTTGTATAAAACTATTAAGTGAAAGATAAATCAAAAATATATGTATATGTGTATATCTCTATATGTATGATCACAACTATTTGAGACAAAAATATGTTTAAAAAAGATTGGAAAGAAATAAAACAATATAGTAAAATCATTGTTACTAGGAGTGTGGATTCTTATTTATTGGTTCTGTATTTTCCTCATGTTATACATACATTTTTTAAAACTAAATTTAAATAATAATAGCAGGCTCTTGAACAAAATGCTTAGTATACATTTTACATTATTCAAAAGGTTAAGGAGCTGCCTCTTAATGTACTCTCATAGTTCCTCCTCTTGTAAATTGTCCAGTTGGCTCCCTGCAGTTGCTGGTACCCAGGATGGCCTGCCACTTCATCACAATTTTCTCAAGGATGTGTTCCCCGACCTTGGTCAGCTCTCAGGCTCTACATTCAGAAGTAGGTGAAGACTGCTCCCCAACTTTGCCCATATCTGTAAGTGCTTAGTTTCTAGACATCATTGCATCCCTCTGTAAGGGAGAATCAATTTTCATTGCATTTCTCTGTCCTTATTTTAAACAGTTCTCTTCCCAAGGAAAGGTATTTGAGATATCTTTCCACAAACATCTATCTGCCTCTCTGGGAGAGTCATTTTCAGGGGGAATATATGCCCCTTAATTAGAAATTGTCCCTTAACACTGTTCTTTTTCATAAAAAGATGAGATATTGAAATCTCACGAGCCTCTTTTTCTACTTTGTTCCTTCGGCTTTTTAATTTTTTTCCAAAAAGAATTAGGTGTAAGTGCCTCTTATTAAAGGTATCACAGTACAAACCAAATGCAATGTCATAATGTCATGCAGTGGGTTGTTTCCCAAACCAAACCGCTGAGCTACTTTCGTTCCATCTGTCTGTCAATGAATAGGTTAAACAACAACAACAACAAATTATAAATAGAAAGTGGGGTCATATGATAGACTAGAAACACAAATCCATAAAAGTTCTAATGTACAAATCAAAAAAAGTCTATTGGAGATTGAATGTCAGTAAAATTTCAGGATACCATGCCTTGTTAAAAAGTCATTGTTAGCCAGTGAATCCACATTAAATCAGGTGTTTAATTCAAAGGACAACTCGAGATAGATTTAAAAGAAGAGAAAGAAAAATCGATGATTGGCTATGATTTAAAAGAAGTCATACTGGGCATGGTTTAAGATTTGTCACATCCCTCCTGAAGGCTCATAAAGCAACTGATGAGTAATATATTTAGCAATTTTCAGAAACCTTGAGGGTGTAAATGCCAAATGTAACCAGAAATCTTATTTTCTGGGAGAATATATATTTCTTTCACGATTTCATTAAAATTAGGGGAGCAAAGGTGAATTGTATTAAAGGAAGACTATGTGAATTTGAAAGCAGGCATTGTCATCTGGAGTTTGGGGTCAGCATCTCAATTTCTCATCTGATTTGTATTAGTCTTCTCAGATGTAGAAAGATTGTGAGGTTAGCTGGCGCTGTGTCACACAGCTGCTCTGCTTTATTGAGAAGGCTGATACAGGGAAGCTGAGAGCTGCCTCAGGTCGTTTGGGCAATGTTTATCTACTGGTTTCACATCACATTATTGCCTTTCATTCAAAGTGGAATGATGGATTTACAAGTAGATTTAAGAAAGTTAAGAAGAAATAGAACAATTTCTCATTATGGTTTATTCCTATGTCTCTCTCTGTCCATTAACCTATCTCAAGAAACATTAGGCATCATTCTTATTAATATTTTCACTGATGACTGGAGCTATTTGCTGACTTTCAGAAATAAAATTATTTTTATTTCCATTTTAGTATAGTATCTATTCATAGATAAACTTCTTATGGTTGACAGTAGTTTGACAATATGATTTTATACATTGACGAAAATTTTTAATACAAGATGAAAATTATTCTATGTGAATTAGAAACCAAAATGATCATGCTGGACTTTGAAACAGACTTTGTTTTAAATGTAGATTCTGTGTTATTCCCTATTGATACATGAAAGCTAACATATGGTATCTGCTTTCACGAACAGTTGAAAAGTTTCATATTTGTTTTTCCTTTTCTATTTTAAAGGGAATATAGGAAAAAGTTTTTATACTGTTTTCCCTTTTGTTAGATACAACTTTTCTGCTTTAAACTAGGCAATTCCAGCATAGCTAGCTGAAAACTGAAAGATGCAGTAAATCAGTCACTCATTTGGCTTTCGTTTCACCCCAAAATTACTTTGAGTTCCTTGTTACTGCCACAGTTTTCCTCTGGTTTTATTATTTAAGTATCATGTAAATATTGTCTGCATCTATATGGTGTCTATCTCATTTTACTTTTTATACTTCCAAATCAAATTAATGTTAAAATGTAGGTGGTGTCTGTTTCATATTCCCCTCTCCCTATACTGAAATTGCCTCCTTGTGTTCATGGGTAAAATAAATTAAGACCAAGACCATTGGCCAGAAGGCACTTTAGAGATTTCATAGTCCTGTATGGGTAAGACTAATCCAAAAAGGAAGAAGCTTTCACAACGATTTTGTTTGCATCCAAATTACAGAAAGGAACCAAGTTTTCTCCCACCAGTTCCATCTTCCCCAAATCATAACATCATACCATAAAAGCCCATATCCATACAAAGTAGGGGAAAGATGACTAGGGACAGCATCAGGTGGAAAGGGAGTAATTTGGCATCAGGCTTTCATTCTCCTCTTTTTTATATGGGGGTAGGAAGGCACCCCCAGAAAGGAAAAAGAGAGGAGGACTGGTCAAATTGCTTTATGAACTTGCTAATGAGAGGCCATGAGACAAATATACTAATGATATTTTCTATAAAGGCTCTATAGATAGATTCTTCTAACAGGATGTACCCAGTCTGTCTAGGGCTGCTTACAGAAAACAAATAAATAACAACAATAAAAATACTCAGAATCTACAAATGAAATAACATGTAAGGCATAATTATGTATACAAAAGAAATGTATGATGATGGAAACAGCCCTCTTTGTGTGTGTAATTTAGTCACATAGAGAGGTCATATGCTAAATCTTGGCCAGAGCATGCAGCAAAGGGGACCAGGAGTGGCGCTGGCTGTGTCTTACCTCTCCATGCTTCCCCTATTCCTCATTGCTACTTGTACCTTTGCAATTGTCAGTAAAGCTGATAGAACATAAAATCTCAGACTCTGAAGTCTTATTTCACAATAAGATCGTTTGTGTTATCTCATCAAGAAAAACAGTTCATGACTGCCACCTTTTGTCTTGCGAGATCCCTTATATTATGTTGCACATGTGAGTTGTTGACATTTTACGATCCTCAACATTCATCCTCACACACTGACAGTTCTGAACTTTAGGAGACATTTTGGCACTCAAAACTCAAAATTCCCGAATTCTGTATTATTAAGTACTAGAGCATGGAAAGCATGTCCTTGCATTTCATTACTAAGCCTTCATTTGTTGAGGGTTCTGAGTAAGTCAACATCTTAAATGGTTTGTTTTACACAGATATTCTAATTTAATCAGATGGTGTTGGTTAATTCTATGTGTCAACTTGACTGGACTAACAGATATCCAGATAGCCAGTAAAATACTATTTTTAGGTGTGTCTATGAGGGTGTTTCTGAAAGAGATTAGCATTGGAATTGGTAGCCTGAGTAAAGATTATCCTCACCAATGTGGGTGGGCATCATCCAATCCTCTGAGAGCCTGAACAGAACAAAAAGGTGGAGGAAGGGAAAATTTGCTCTTCCAGATTCAGACATCCATCTTCTCTTACCCTTAGACATCAGTGCTCCTGTTTCTCAGGCCCTCAGGCTTGGACTGAAACTACACCACCAGCTTTCCTGGTTCTCCAGTTCACAGCTGACAGATCATGGTACTTAGCCTCCATAATGACATGAGCCAAACCCTAATAATAAGTCTTTCTATATATCTCTATATATCTTGTTGGTTCTGTTTCTCTGGAGAACCCTGATTAATACACCATTTAAAATTTTCCTAACACAAAGAAATGTTAAATGCCTGATGTGATGGATACCCCAATTACCCTGATTTGATTAATTCACATTGCATGCCTGGACCAAAACATCACATGTACCCTATAAAGATATATAACTATTATGTACCCATAACAATTAAAAATAAAAATTTTTTAAATGAAAGTAAAAAAAAACTTTCCTGCCTTTGACAGCATCCTCATAATGAAAAAAGGACAAATGTTCCTGTCCCCACTATTTCTAATTTTAATATTAGATTTCTGTGCAATAAATCACATTGTAACTGAAAATTTTATATCAGATTATAAATTTATTAAGTAAATATTAGCCACTTTGAAAGTTAATAGTATTTTGATACATGAAAATTTAGATACTCAATTATTCATAAAACATTTATTTTATTCCTACTATGTGGTAGACAGAATACTATACTAAAAGCTGTGATAAATATAAAGTAAAATCTTGATTCTTTTCTGGAAGAGTATTTAATATGTAGAGAGAGTAAATCAAGTAACTAGGTAACCAAATGTTATTAATAGATTAAGTGTTGAGTACTATGGAAACACAGAGAAAGAACTGGTGAGCAGGGAGGAATCTGCTAAGATTTTTAGGAGGAATCTAATAACATTCACCTGAATGGGTGACTGTTGGTCTACATCTTGAAGATTGGATTTAGAAGGTCAGGTCATCCTGTGCAGAAGGATGGAAATGGTATTTCACTGAGAGGAAAGACCAGGCATACAAGCAACACATGAAAGATGGTATTTGTTCAGAAACAGACATAAGAGAATATACAAGTGACTGAAAGGCAAAGGATATACTAGAATAACACTGAGCAGTCTCTGGTAGGAAATAATTTTACTTTCATGATAAAAACTCTCATCAGATTAGGTATAGAAGGAATATACCTTAACATACTAAAGTCCACATATGGCAAGCCCATAGCTACATCATACACAATGGCGAAAAGTTGAAAGTTTTAACTCTAAGATCAAGAATAAGAGATGGATGCTCCTTTCAACACTTCTTTTCAACATAGTACTGGAAGTCCTAACCAGAACAATTAGGCAAGAGAAAAAAATAAAAGGCATCATAATAGGAAAGGAAGAAGTCCAATTGTCTCTGCTGATATAATCTAATATACAGAAAACTCTAAAGACTTAACCAAAAAAGTATTAGAACTAATAAATTCAGTAAAATTGCAGGATACAAAATCAATATACAAAAATCAGTTGTACTTCTATGCACTAATAATGAACTACCACAAAAACAAATCAAGAAAAAATTGAACTAGGGACAAGATGGCTGACTAGAGACATCATTTGCCGGACCATAACAGAGGGAAGGTAGGATTTCAGATAAAGGAGAGGGGAGAGGAGATGCAGCTCAATTGTAGATCATAGAGGTGCCAGAGCCTGCCGGGGATCTCATGGAGGAAAATTGAGAAGCAGAAAAACAAGATAAAGAGAAAAAGATATTGGTGAGAATCAAACCCAGAGAGGCTCAGAGTCCATTGAAGGGGTCAGGGGGGAATCCTTCTCTCCCTTCCATGGGCCATCAGTGACCAGCAGGCTACCAAGTTTCTTGGAGACTTTTCTAGTTCCACAAGCCCATGCATGGTGGCAAACACAGTATTCTGTGGGGAGAACTTTCATGATCCCAGAGCTTAGACATTGTGTGCAAGGTTCTCCTCCAGGGAGAGTGACCTTGGAGAGCCAGCTTTCTTCCATTAAGATGCTTTTCCTTCCCTGCCCCTCCCCCACCCATTGCGACTGGGAAAGCAGTTTGAGCCAAGAATTTGGCCAGTGCCACCTCTATCCAGTGAGCACATGCTATAGGCTGAGGTCTCCACAGAAAGCGGGGCCCACACCTCTTCCCTTGAGGACCTGCAGTGGACCCAGAGTGCCCAATCTGGGAGATTCTTGCTCACGAGTGTTTCACAGAAATACATACCAGCAAGTCAGACAGGCAGGCGAGGAGGAGGTTTGAGAGCTGGACTCCAAAAGCACCGTCAGCAAAAGCAAAAATACACAAATGGTAGTGTATCAAGCTAAAGGCCTTCTGCACAGCAAAGGAGACAATTAACAAAGTGAAGAGATAATCCATAGAGTAAGAGAAAATAATGGGAAGCCATTATTTATCTGATAAGGGTTAAATATCTAAAATGTATAAGGAACTAAAACAACTCAAGCATAAAAAAATAAAATAGCCCAATTCAAAAAGGGGCAAATGATGTGAATAGACATTTCTCAAAAGATCTACAGATGTCCACCAGGTTCATGAAAAAGGTCTCAACATCACTAATTATTCAGAAAATGCAAATTAAAATCACAATGAGATATCATCTCACCCCAGTTAAAATGGCTATTATCAAAAAGACAAAAGATAAAAAGCATTGGTGAGAATGTGGAGAAAAGAGAATCCTGGTAGAGTTGGTGGGAATGTGAATCAGTACAGCCATTATGGAAAGCAGTATACAGGTTCCTCAAAAAATAAAATTAGAACTACCATCTGACCTAACAATCCCAGTTCTGGGTATATATCCAAAGGAACTGAAATCAATCCATCAAAGAGATACCTGCACCCCCATGTTCATTGTAGCATTATTCACAGTAGCCAAGATGTACCTAAGTGTTTATCAACAGATGAATCAATGAAGAAAATATGTTATCCAGTACATATACAATGGAATACTATACAGTCTTAAAAAACAATAAAATCCTATCATCTTCAACAACATGGATGAACCTGAAGAACCTTATGCTAAATGAAATAAGCCAGGCACAGAAATAAAAATATTATATGATCTCACTAATATGTGAACTCTAAAAAAGTCAAATTCATAGAAGTAGAGAATAGAATGGTGGTTTGCAGAAGCTGACAAGAAGGGGGAACAGGAGAATAGGGAGATGTTGGTCAAAGGATATAAAGTTTCAGTTAGACAGGAGGACTAAGTTTTTGATACCTATTGTACAGTATGGTGACTGTAGTTAATAATGTATATTTCAAAATTGCTAAGAGTAAATTTCAAATGTGTAACCACAAAAAAGATAAGTGAGGGGATGGATATGTGAATTAGCTTGATTTAATCATTCCATGTTGTATACTTATATCAAAACATCACATTATACCCATAAAGACACAAAATTAGTATTTGTCAATTCAAGTAATTTTTTAAAACAAGGATTTGTAGGAATAGCAGGTCTCTAGGCCTCTGAGGTTGAACAATTTGGATGATGAGATTAGCTTACATGATAACTACAGGAAGAAAAGCAGGTGTGTTGAGAGGCAAACACAAACTATGTTTTGGCCCTCTAAATTTCTCCCAGTTCTTGGAACAAGCTAAAAGTCTGTATGACTCTGAGTCTTTGTCCATGCTATTTCCTCTTTCCAAGATGCACTACCACCTTCATCCTTTTTCCTGACAAACCTCCACAGTGTATTTTCAGACACAGACCAAATATAATTGTCTAAATATTTCGCAGGGAAGAAAGCACTTTACTGTTAAATATACCTTTCTCTACTGTATAGCTTCCTTACATGCCACTATCATTAACTTTTAGCTTTTCTTCCTCCATTCAAACTGTAACATCCTTCAGGGTAGAAACCATGGTCATTCCTTTAAACTCAGTACCTAACTATCACAAAACAAGCACATGAGCATTGCTGATTCGTGTTTTTAGTTGTTGTTGCAGCTTTTCTAAATTAATGTTAATAGTGCCAAAATTGATTGGCTTCAAATTATGTTTTGTGTCAGTAAAAATCTTGCATACATCTTAAGAATCAGATATAAGCACGGTTAATTCACCTTTGCCTGGGGCAAATTAAATACTGAATACTAAATACTAAATACTGCCATGATTTCTTCTGTGCAGGTAAGCATACATTTAGTACACATATATATACATTGAATAGTAAGAGTGAGAAATATAACAATATCCTTTTATTTTTCTTCTAGTACCCAAATCACCTGAATTCAGTTAGTTGTTGGTAAATGATGTCTGAATTTTTTGTTTCTAATCAGCCCAGTGAAACAGGAATCAATGAATTTGTCACTTTCTATCTCTTCTAGCTTGGTTGTTTTTGTGCGCCGTTGTTCCACAGCTGCAAAGTGTTAATGTGATTGACTGGTAGTGCCTACAAAATAAACTCTCTCCTCCTTTTGATAGACTGTGGTTTGAAGAGCTAAACTGCAAATCTTTTTGATCTAAACAGTTTAAACTACCTTGCTAAAAAAAAAAAAAAAAGTATGTCCCTTTAGTTGATTACCTTTCTTAGTCATCTTTCTAGGAACATGCTATTCTTCTTTACTAGCCTCTTTGTTTCTTTAAACTACCTTCCAAATTTTCCAAAGAAGTATAAAAACCGCATAGTGTGTGGAAACTTTGCAATTGCCACTGGGTTCAATTCCAATTAACTCAAATATCAGAGTCAGTCCTAAGGGCTGCATGATATGTCTATGTTAGAACAAACTAATAAGTGAAACAAAAATATCAACAGCTCAGAGCCTGGAGAACGACAAAAGAGGCACTTTTCCTGAAATGCTTATAATCTGAATATGAGCTCTAATGACTACTTTTTGATTAATTTCCAACGGAGATGCCTACCCAGGCATGGGTATTTTCCTACTACAGCCTGCTCAAAAAAGACTTAACGTGTTTTGAAACAATATAACAATTAACACTTACAACTGCTGCTTTTTAGTTGCTTTCTAGAAAAGCACTTCTTGGCTTAACGGGTATTCAGCCATTCTGTTAAAAGGATTTCTTTAGAAAAGTAGTTAGTGGATACTATGTATGCCATCTGTCCCATATTCTTATTTGAAAGCTAACAGAGAGTCTTAGTAGGCTTTCATTCACTCTGAAGCACCATTACTGCTGAATACATTAAAAAAAAATACTTCCCTTTTTAGTGCATTTTCAATCTGATTTTAATGTGTGATATGCACTTGAACTGAAGATTTTTTTTTCAAAAAAATCATTCAAAACTTCAAAATTATAAATTGCTAATACTGCTTCATCAATACTGTTTTGAAGCAACCAAGACATAAAATGCTGGAAATTTCAGGGCATAAAAATGCTGGAAATTTCCATTATGAGGACTGGTTTAGCTTCAAGTAGTTTTCTCTAGCAAAGCAGAATAATCACAGTGCTTAGAAGATTTTAACATGATGTGATAATGTGGAGGATTTCCAGATAGTTATAATTAACCCCAACCAGTGCAAATCTCCTGAGGCAGCTGTATATCACGGTAGGTCTCTCAGATTTAGCACTGTTCAATCAGGGTACCAGCCTGATTGAACAAAGGATGTCTTGGTGATAATATTAGGCTTCCCTCCTTAATGGTTGGCTCAAGGATGTTCCCAGAATGGAAATTCATATTCTTGAAAAGCCTCTATTTTCCCCTAACAATGCTGGTCATTGAGCATTAACTTACTGTTATACAAGAAACTGGCAAATAGACAGCCGATTGTACTTACCTAGGATCAGAAAGGAAAATTACATTTAAGAGTCTATAATGTACTGATAAACAAGTTAAGCACTTTATATATTTAGTCCTCCTAAGAATACTAAAAGGAAGTTATCATTGTTTTCATTGTTCATATGAGAAAATTCCTAATAATCATAGAGATAATAGTCTAAATATGACAGTTGCTTTCTTTGTATATTGCTTCACTTCCTAGTTTTTTCATTTTTTAGCACTCTAAACAAAGCAGATCCTTCAAATGATTCACAACTGTTCATTTCATTCATGTATTTACAACCAATTACTGGTTTTCATAAGAAGATGAAGACCAAACCCCTTAACACAGTCCTAAAGCTCTCTATACTATCTCTCTAGTCTCTCTGTGGACCACATGTGTTTCTTCTCTCTAATGTTCCAGCTAAAGCCTTCTGCTTCCAGTTCCCCCAATGTGCTGGATCCTTCCTGCCCCAGGGAGCATACACTGTTGTTGCTATCCTAAAAGATCTCTCTAATTCTCTGCACCTCCAATTCACCAAGCTAACTTCTATTATTCTTTAATTCTTAGAATAAATCTCATTGTAGATTGCATGGTAAAATATTTACCCTGCTTTATGCTCCCATAGCACCTCTATTTAGTTGCCATAGAATATAGTTCAATTACAATTAATTAACTTTTACTTAATTATCTACTTTTCTTACCACCTATAATTGCAAGATCCAAAAGGGCAAGAGCTATGTCTGCTTTATTTACTGTGGTATCCAAATATTATGGCCTAGAACAGTGTTTGACACATAGTAGGTGCTCAGTGAATAGGTGTTGAATTAATAAATGAACCATTCACTGCTCTTCAGAATGAGCTTCCTTATTTAAAAATCCTTACGTGAGTTTACTCTGAGTTAACATTTACAAAGATTTTTTTTCCAGTTTTTCCCTTACCTTAAAAGTGCTTAGCCACCTTTCTGTGAAAAATAGGAATTCACAAAGTTGTAACATGTTAAAAATAAAGTAAAATAAAACACTGTTGTTTTCACTCTGGAGCCTCTAGATTTGTATTATTTTTTGAGACAAGTTTTCACTCTATCACCCAGGCTAGAATGCAGTGACATCATCATAGTTCAAACTCCTGGGCTCAAACGATTCTCCTACCTCAGCCTCCCAAGTAGCTGGGACTACAGGCACCAGTGCCACCATACCAGGCTAACTTTTTCTTTTAAATTTTTTTGTAGAGATGGGGTTTTGCTATGTTGCTCAGGCTGGTTAATCAATCCTCCCGTCTTGGCCTCCCAAAGTGCTGGGATTATGGGAGTGAGCCACTGCACCTGGTTCTCATGTAATTTATTGAATATGGTACTGAAAGTGAAAAAACAGAATGGTTGTAAGGGTACTCAAAATATGGTTTCTACTAAATGTATATCTTTTTCATACCATTGTAAAATTGAAAAATTGTTAAGTCAAACCATCATAAGTTGGGGACCATCCATATTAAACTTTCATATTTCATTTCTGAAATACCACCACCTTCTTCCTATACTAGTTTCCGAATGATTACCTCTAATCTCCTTAGTAAAAGTAGATATCCAGGAAGATTTGTTCCTCCTTCTTCCAATGAATGTGTGTGTGTGTGTATGTGTGTGTGTGTGTGTGGGTGTGTGTGTGTATAAATGGATATATATAGACACACATATATATTTTAAGTTTATGAGATAATTGTTCCTGTCTGAACCTTTCTTTCAGGATTTAATTTTCTAGAGGATATGAATCATTTTAGGTTATTGTTAATTACATTATAGTCTCGTCAATAAACATAATGATAGCAGGTTTCTAAGAATCTTTAACTCCCATCGAAAACTTGTTAGGTGTTGCATGTTGGTTTGCTTGTCCAAAAGTTACAACTAGTATATTTTTGTTTTTGTAATTGATGTTATTTGCATAGATAAAAAGTCACTGCTAGTAAGTTCTTAATAATTTCTTACAAAAGAGTGATATTATCTCACTTTGGGGAAAGAAAAACTAAGAGTCATGATGAATACATTTTGATTTGGAATTCACTTCTCTTGGAAAATTAACTAGAGGTGTTAGGCTGTTGCAAAAGTAATTGATGTTTTAGCATTGTTGAAATTTGCCATTTGATATTGGAATACATTCTTAAATAAATGTGGTTATGTTATACATCATTTTAATGAGCATTTCTCGCTTTTTTTTGCTAATAACTTATTACTTGCTGTTTATTTTAGACTACGGAAATGATGTTAGACAAAAAGCAAATTTGAGCACTTTTCTTATTCGAGTTCAAAATGGGTCATAAAGCAGCAGAAACAACTCACAGCATGAACAATACATTTGACCCAGGAACTACTAATGAATGTACAGTGTAGTGGTGGTTCAAGAAGTTTTGCAAAGGAGACAAGAGCCTTGAAGATGAGGGGTGCAGTGGCCAGCCATCGGAAGTTGACAATGACCAATTGAGAGCAATCATCGAAGCTGATCCTCTTACAACTATATGAGAAGTTGCTGAAGAATTCAACGTTGACCATTCTATGGTCGGCATTTGAAGTAAAATGGAAAGGTGAATAAGCTCGATAAGTGGCTGCCTCATGAGCTGATCAAAAATCAAAAAAAATTGTCATGTTTAAGTGTCATCTTCTCTTATTGCATGCAAAAACGAACCATTTCTTGATCAGATTGTGACATGTGATGAAAAGTGGATTTTATATGACAACCAGCAATGACCAGCTCAGTGGCTGGACTGAGAAGAAGCTCCAAAACACTTTCCAGAGCCAAACGTGCACCATAAAAGGTCATGGTCACTGTTTGGTGGTCTGATCCACTACAGCTTTCTGAATTCCAGCAAAACCCTTACATCTGAGAAATATGCTTAGCAAATTGATGAGATGCACTGAAAACTGCAATACCAGCAGCCAGCATTGGTCAACAGAAAGCGCCCAATTCTTCTCCACAACAATGCCGACCACATGTCGCACACCAGTGCTTCAAAAATTGAATGAATTGGGCTACAAAGTTTTGTCTCATCTGCCGTATTCACCTGACCTCTTGCCAATCGACTAGCACTTCTTCAAGCATCTCAACAACTTTCTGGAGGGAAAACGCTTCCACAACCAGCAGGATGCAGAAAATGCTTTCCAAGCATTTGTCAAATCCCTAAGCACGGATGTTTATGCTATAGGAATAAACAAACTTATGTCTCATTGGCAAAAATGTGTTGATTGTAATTATTCTTACTTTGTAAAGATGTGTTTGAATTTAGTTGTAATGATTTAAAATTCATGGTCTGAAATCGCAATTACTTTTGCACCAACATTAATACATACCATATGGACAGTTTGGAATATTTAAATATGTTAAGATGCCAGTTCTTCAAAGAATGGTCAATAAATTTAAGAAAGCTTCAATCAATATCAATAAATTTAGTCTGCTCCTGAAATAATTATAAGAATATCTTAAATTCATTAGAAAAAGAGTAACAAAATGAGGATCTTGTATTAAAACACTTCAAACTTATTATCAAACTAGAGTAATCAAGCCAGTGTGATACTTGCACAATGATGGACAAATAGTTAAATAGGAAGAGCAGAAAAAGACCCTCTTTATATACCCGATTTAATTTTTACAAAGAAACCAATGTAGTAATTCAATGAAGACGGAGTCTGTTCTAGCAATGATACTAGTGCAACTGAATGTACTTCTGTAAACAAAAACAAATGATCCTTTATTGCATCTTCACAATATATGCAAAATATGAATTACATTTTTAAGTTAGATCTAAAGTTTTAAAAAGTTCAAACTCTAATATCTGTAGAATAAACAAAGAAAAGTATCTAAGAGACCCTGTGGAAAGTGACGGTTTCTTATGCAGTGCATAAGAACAATAACCACAAAAAATACCCTATTACATGTTATCAAATTCAAGAATTAATAATTAAGAAACTGAATAAAGAAGGCACAGCCTGGGAGGAAATATCCACAATCCCTATCTGAAAAAGAATTTCTGCCAAGAACATATAAATATACTTACAACTAAAAGTTAAGATAAACAAGCAATGGAAAAAGAAGAAAAGAGACCTAAACTGAGACTTGGCAAAGAAAAATGTACAAATGCCATTAAAATTCTTAATAGCATTAGGCATCAGGAATGGCACATTAAAGGTATAATGACTTATTTTACTTTCACTAGAATGGCTAAAAATAAAAAGCATAACAATACCAAATTTTAACAAGGATGTAGAGCAATAGATTTTACTACGTTGGTAGTAAACATTGAAAATAAAATTGGGGTAATCAATTGTAGTGTCTTATAAATCATTACCATCAATAATCACTACACAATATTGAATTCCTAGGTGTTTGCTCTAAACAAATGAAAGTGTGTGTTCACACAAGCCTTGTACAAGAGTATTAACAGCAACTTTATTCATAATTGCCTCAAAGTGGAAACAACACAAATACCCAAAAATTAGTGAATCAGCAAATCAATCTTGGAAAGTTTACCTGATGAAATTCCATTGGACTATAAAGATGATTTGATTATTTATACATGCAGCAGCATAGATGAATCTAAAATTATTATGATGTGCCAATGATTGGCACTACTTACAAAAGAGTATTTGCTATATTATTTCATTTGTATGAAGTTCTAGAACACACATACAAAATAGGTGCTGAAAATATCGGGTCAGTTTTTGCTAGGGGTTGAAAGGGGTCAGGAATTAACTGGGAAGGAACACAAGAGGATGTTGTAAGGTAATGGAAAAATTCTATATATTTATAATGTATAGGATACATATGTAAAGATTCTGCTATATTCTCTAAGTTTGAATTTTATTTTAAGGTAAAATTTACACATTTTAAATGTACAAGTATCATCTGTACATTTGTGACAAATATTTGTGCCTTAAACATATGTAAATTTTACCTTTAAAAATCAAATTCAGGCTGGACTTGGTGGCTCACGCCTGTAATCATGGCATTCTGGGAGGCCAAGGCAGGAGGATTGCTTAAGCTCAGGAGATGGAGACCAGCTTGAGCAAGAGCCAGACCCTGCCTCTACTAAAAATAGAAAAAATTAGCCCGGGGGTGGTGGCCACACCTGTAGTCCCAGCTACTCAGGAGGCTGAGGCAGGAGAATCCCTTTCAGTCTGGGACTTGAGGTTGCCATGAGCTATGATGATGTCGCTGCACTCTAGCTGAGGCAACAGGGTGAGACGCTGTCTCAAAAATAATAATAAAATTCAAACTTGGAGAAAATAGCAGAATCTTTACAGTTGTTGAAATTACGTGCCAGGAGGATTAGCTTCTCTGTTTAGTTGTATATGTTTCAAATGCTCTATAATGAAATGTCATACAATATAAATCTAGTCAAAATATATGTCATCTTTCATATTTAAAAATATAAAAAACAATATAATTCGCTTTCATAAAATATTTAATTTTGGAACTTATTTTAGAAATGAAATATTTTATTTGAATAGAATATTAATTTATCTCACATAATTAATAAGGAAAGCCAAAAATCTTAACATCTCACTACAATATTTTACAGTCACACTCAAAGAGCATAAAATAAAATATATAATAACCTATGTTAAGATTAAATATTTGGTGATGATTTCTGTTTTGAATAGAGTTTAGCTTTTATTACTGATATTTTTCTTCTTATTTACAATTATCTTTTAAGTCAAATGCTAACAGTGATATATTCTTTATGATTGTTTGATACAAGTTAATTGATAACTGAGATCACTCTAAATAATGATGAATTACACAGCCAAACAGCATACCAGGGCTATATCCTAGGATGAAGCCTACTATCTCATCCAAGATTTTTCAATTTGATCATTTACGTTTATCATTTATGTATCAAAGTACTTTTAGGCCCCACAAAGACATCTTAAATATATTCCTCAACACATTCAACCAAATTACTCTATTACTAAAATTAAAAACTAATTATCAGGAAGCCAGAGGCCTAATCAACTGGATTTGTATCAATAGGGATGGCCTAAAGGGTGTATATTTTTCTCCAATTCACACACGTACATAGCTATTTCTCTGCTTTATTTTACTGAACTTGTATAGAGCAAAAAGGTCCATCGAAGAAAATATATTTTCTGAGCACTGTGCTAAATACTTATGCAAATATTCTCATTCAAATTTGATAACAGCTCTATGATCGATAACAACTCTATAGATTAGACCATACTAGTTTCACAGGAAAGCAAACCTAAGGTGAAGAGAGTCTGAGGAACTTGTCTAAGGTGACACATGAACATGATTTGTGTGGTTAGAATTAGAGCATGCATCTGTATCCCTATTACAATAGGGGCAATAACACCTTTGCAAAGGTTAATATAGAAATAGTAATTATAAGTTAAGGCAGAAAAGTCTACTATTTATAATTTCACAATTATTTAAAGCCTCTGGACCAGGACAACAAGAAAAATAATTCTACATAGATAGTAGCAGTAGATAGTAGATCGCATTAGAAACTCGCATATATTACATGTATATAAAAGGAAGTTTCAGTGATATAAAGTGCAAAGAAAGGGTGGCATAAAGGTGGAGATCTTCTGACTTTTGAGGCCATGCGTACAAATCTCTCTTAACATACTGAGTGCAAGTTATTCATCTCCTTTGAATCTTTGGCTCTGCCATCATTATGGAAAAATTATCTGTTTCAACATTTCCATTATAGTGACTCTAATTCTGGGATTACAAATATTTGGCATATGTATCATTAATGACACCCTATATCTAATGTCTAAAGCAGACACCAAAATACATTATTGTATTGTTTCTATTGAGCCTTGATAGAATCAAATCCAGATTTCCTCAATATTCCTGACATTCACAATCCATTGATAGTTTTTAGCCTTACAGATGAACCAGCCTTTTCTGCCTTTTTTCGAAAGTTGTTAGGGTATGGATTTATTTGAAGGTTCCATGTTTTACATGGTTTCAGATACTTATTAGCAGATAGATCCTCTTACTTACACTGTTCTTGCCAACAGATGTCCACTCAGTGTCAGATTCAGCCATGGACTGTTTCTCTCTATATCAAAACCCATCCGTCGACTGTGACTGACTGGGAATCAGTTAGTTTGGTGTCTAGAGCCACTCCTTTTGGACTCAGGCAAACGTGGATGCATGTCTTAACTCTCCCACTTACTAATGTCCTTAGAGAAATCATTCCCTAAGACTTACTGTATTTATCTCTAGACATTGAGATAATCATAGCATCAACCTTATATATGGCTTTAGTGATCAGCATATTAGTGTTGCGTATGAGGTACCCAACAGAATGCCTTGACACTGGGTCCTTAGTAACATTAGCTGGAATATTTTGTCATTATTATTATCCATGGATATGGATCTTGGTGATAATGTTTCATTTCTAAATAAAACACCTCTCACTAATAGTATAGATATTAGATTCATTATCCTAGAAGGGACATGTGAACTGAGTCCCAGTCATTCAGTCTAATTTGAAAGTGAAGATTCTCATCTAATTAGATTATAAGGCTGTGTTTTAAAGCATCTCCAGAATATTCGAGGTACACATTGTGTGTTTAGTTAGGAAAAAAATGGTAAAACTTTTAGGACCTCTTCATTGATAGCCATTTAAGAAAGACTTTCTGCCTATGATAAATATACAAATTAATTGAATTTCATTCTGGAACATGGAATATGTAAGTTAGAATCAACACAGTCAGAACAAAATGGGATTCCATAACTCAAATTTGCATTTTTATCACTCCAACTGTGAAAAACACTTTACAGAATCTCATTCTTAAACACAGGTTAATACATAAATAAGGCAGTTATTGACATCTGTGATTTGCAGCTCAGAATGCAAACACCATCCCCAAGGCCTTACATCTAATAACATACAGCAACTCTTTCAAAGAAGTCACTCTCTTGACTAACATGCTCACCTCCCTGATACAGTCCATGATTCCAGACACTTATCACTCACTCAGACCCATATCTGCAGGGAAAGTGAACCATACAGGGTCTTATTGTTCCCTCTCTCTAGTAGTAGCTGAAATAAAGGGGCCTGAACTTTTTTCTATGGTATATCTGTAAGTGGTACTACCTGATATAACTTTCAGAACTCTCCTCAATGTCCACTGTGCTGGTTACCCCAGCTGTCTGAGTCTTTTCATGGGAGACACCACAAATATAAAATATGACCTCGGGTCCCTTCCCAGGAGCACTGTTCTGCCTTTTCTTGTAGTATCAGGCTGATCTTCCTGCCCATGATCCCCCAGAAGGAACACTCTAGGAAGAGAAGGTGGCTCCCCTGAGATCATCCCGGGTCAGGCTGAGGCTATCTGAGCATTTGAGTTAGCATTCTGAAGCCTCTCAGTCCAAATCCGCATCTAGAGAGCCAGAAATCCCTTTTGTATTTTGTCTCATATGCACACCAATTTTTTTTATGTGGTTCATCTTCTTTTCTAGCTTTTATATTTGTTAACTTTCTCTAATTGTTTTCATCATGATCTCTTCATATTTGGAATATATATTTCTTCAACTATATCTTCCTCATCTTTCATTCACATTTCTGAGTTAATAGCTATGCTTATTGATTTATATAATTCCTTTTTAAATTATATCTCATGTTGAACTCCTAAATGTTTTCTTAAAATTTAGTTGCCTATTTTATAGTCTGTTTCTACATTAAATCATAGCAGAGAGGTTAAGGAAATCTTCCTGGAACTAAATAATTTATTTCAAATTCTGTGTTATGTGATAATTATATGACTATGGGTAAGTTACTTAACTTCTCAATCTCAACCTACTTATTATGAAATGTGAACTACCTAAAGAACCAAATGTAATTCCTAGAACATTGTAAGTGGTCAAAAAATGTCAGACACTATTATTAGTAGTAATATTAATATTACCTCTTGTTTCATATTGTTTACATGTTTCCTAAATCATATGGAATTGTGAGGTGCTTGTTCCATAGGTTCTGAATATGTTGAAGTTGTATTTGTTTACTCAACTGAGAAATAGGCGGTTTCTTTTCTGACATTAAAAATGTTACATATGCCAAAATAATATATAATATTGATGCTGCAAGTGCTCTTTTCCTGATAATTGTCAAAGAATTCGTCCAGAGACCAATTCTAACAATTTAGCCACACTTCATAACTTACTTTCACATTTACAGGGTCACTGAATATTTTGATGAAAATAGTAGTAAAGAAAAATCTGAGGGCATATGTGCTTTTTGCTTAGCGAGTCTATAAATATTTTACTTAATACTGTCGTCCTGCTGCTATGTTTCATTAGCTATAAAAATTAGTTTTATGATATTATTACTCTCCTCTTTCATTGTTCATTGTCATGTTTAGATTATGTCACTCAAAGCCAACCTTTGTGGGCAAGATGTTATCCTGGAATGGATAGAAAAAAAAAACAGTGGATGACTTTGTACTTTTCATTCAAACTCTAACCTGGTTGTTGACTTGGGGCAATATTGCTCTCTGTTAAAAAAAGAAAGAAAGGAAGAAAGGAAGAAAGGAAGAAAGGAAGAAAGAAAGAAAGGAAGAAAGGAAGAAAGGAAGAAAGGAAGAAAGGAAGAAAGAAAGAAAGAAAGAAAGAAAGAAAGAAAGGAAGGAAGGAAGGAAGGAAGGAAGGAAGGAAC
>CAUYRB010083830.1:0-13429 GCA_963574695.1 Propithecus perrieri
CACAAGGAGTGCAATGCGCACTACCCGAATGATGGACATATTTGAAACACGGACTTTGGTGGGGGGGAGAACCAAGGGCAACACACGTAACCTAAACATCTGTACACCCATAATTTGCTGAAATAAAAAAAAAAATAAAAAAATAAAAAAAAAATATTCAGTATGCCAAGGTGCCATATTTTGTTCTGAACCCTAAGAAACCTTTTTCACTTGTGCTGTAGGTTTGAAGAGCCTCCTGTTAGACCTCCATGACTCTAGTGTTTTAGTCCTTTTAATTGATTTGCCTCCTCTCCGAAGGAGGAACATGACAATTTGGTGTATAACATCTTCTCAGAGGTATTTGCCAAAATGTCATGAATGAAGGGTTAATAATCAATAGTAGAGTAATGCATTACCTCTTATATAATATTTGCCAGACTCATTCTCTTAAGGTTTAATGACTAGCCACATATATTTCTGCTGATAATGGATTTAAGTAAATCCTTATGGATTTCTGGAGTAATAGAGGCAGTTTGGAGAAATAGTTTGTGGGAAATAGTGAGCTTTTATAACATCACTCCATTTATATCAACAATGTCATAGCTAACTACTGGAATTAACAATCTCATAGGCATTGTAGAAAGCTGACAGTAGACAGACTTAGCTGAAATACTATTTCATATTGAGTGTTCTTATTGGCCTTAAATAATCTTCCCTGAGGGAGCATAACGTATTAGTATAATTGTGAGTAAAGTTTCTATAATGGTTGTTGCTATAAAGAATGAAATAGCATAGAGAAGGGTATCTGAAGATCTGTCTAATCTAGTTTTAGAGCACATTATAATTCTAAATAATGACCGTAACTTTAGGTCTGCAGATAAACTTCCTTATTATTCAGCTTTTTAAAGAGATATATGTTTGTAGATTTTTTATTTAGTTGCTATATTCCAAGAAAAGCTTGGTTAGAGAAAGAAATAGATAAATGCCAATGGGGGAGCAGCTTTTGAATCTGAATGAACTTTGGCCCACTGGCCTAAGATCTCACTCTTAAATCCTAGCACATCACAGAGAACTTGGGCTTCCTGAAGTTGACACCAATGCTCTTTACTAAGCCACTGTGCCAAAATTATTGTTGTTGCAATTAGCAAACAAACACAAGGAATCAGCTCATGCGTCACAGAAAATAAAGACATAAATAAATAAAAAAACAACCCTGTCTAATAGATTGCAGTTTCTGAGTTCTGTTGAAATTGCTGCAACTTTTTTCAAACTCTCGTTTTCTTTCGGAAACTTAGTAGCCTTAAAAAATATCCGTTTCTAGTAATACTATACATGTTCACTCCAGTACCTGTACTTGCACTGTTCTGCTAAAAGTGAGACTGACCTTGAAATTCTTTTGCATTTTTTTTTAATTCCCCAGGTATAAATTTGAAGTTTAAGTCAGCAAAAACTCAGGCCCAGCGTGGTGGTTCATGCCTGCACTCCTAGCATTTTAAGAGGTTAATTATAATCTTAAAACTGGTATTAACAAAAGTCATAAAGTAGCTTGTGACTATTTCTTTTTATCTGAACTATAGTTCAGATCACTTTAAAGAGCATCAGTCATTTCATAGTAAACAATTACTTTAGGCACTATCTTAAAGAGAAGATATATAAGTGGTGGACAAAATGTCTATGTATGTAATCTCTGATCTCACTGGAGGCAGGATGCATTGTGATTAAGATTTCAAATTGCTTTGGTTTGAATCTTGACTCTGTCATTTACCAAGCTATACAAATTTAGGAAAATTGCTAGATTTATTGTTTCTTAATTTCTTCACAGGTAAAATGGGATTAAAATATGAGGTCTTTCTGGAAAGTATCCAGCCATGCAATATACAAGGTAGAGACATTTATAGAAGAATATACAAGATACAAGAAACATTGTACATAGGGCAATGACGCCTCAGTCCCCTTCAAAGTAGGCACCTTGGAACTTCACAGAATTCTCCTAGTGTCTCTTAACCCAGTCCATACATATTCGACATTCTCAAGTGTTCTGTTTGTTGCAGACCTTCCAGAAAGTGGATCACTTTCAACAGATTCTCAACCATTTTTGAAGCATTTGTGTCACATTTTTATTTGTGCTGCACTCATTATATCATCCCCAAAAGCCTTCTGAATCATCCAAACAGTTTCCACAGAGGAGTCTTCAAGCTTAACACAAAATTTGATGCAGATTCATTGCTCTATTTGCTCAGTCATTTTGAATGCAACGACCACGTGGTACACGTGTGCACTCAACAGCATCTAGAGCCCCACTAACTAGTACAGTGAAGTTGTCATTGTTCACACATGGGCATTCCAGTCCACTCCCCTTGCCTGTGAGGTTACAGCAATGTTTCACAAACTGTTCTTCTTATATTAACAATGGCTGGATGCTTTCTGAACAGACCTTGTATGTATAAAACCCATTGGGTCATTGGAAATGAAGAATAGAAAAGTAATAATTCTTATTATACACCTTATACTCTGGTAGCAAGCAATTAACCCAATAATTAGGCAGGTAATGTGTCTATAAAGAAGATATTGAAATCACTGTGGAAGCATAAAACAAATGTACCTAATTAAAATACCATAAAATTTGTCAAGGGCAGCAAAAATTCTTTCTGTTCTTTAAATATTTTCCTTCCTTTAAGGTACTAGTAAAATTCTTAAACATGGTGCAAGACTTCCCCCAACAATGCCATGTATTAGTTATCTAATATATACTGTGTATTATTTCTGTTAAAAACTTTAGACAAATGAAATTTAAGAGAGTTTAACTGAGGAAAGGACAATTTATGAATTGAGCAGCCTCCAGAACCAGCATAGAATCACAGGAACTCCAGAGCTGACACATGGTCAGATAATATCTACGGACAGAAAAAGGACAGGATGTACAGAAAAAAGTGCAGTATAGAAACAGCTAGATTGGTTAAATTGGGTGTTCGCCTTATTTGAAACTGTTTTGAAGAGTTGGCTGCCTAAAGTTGATTAAAGTTCAGCTGCTATGATTGCCTGACACTTGGCTACTTGTTACAAAACCATTTTTCTTAGAGCATTTTTTTTTGTTAAGTCAAATACAGTATTATATAATACAGAATTATATAATACTATTATATAATAACACTATTTGTGTTTCCTAGATTTAGCAACTTTAATAAAAGGGAGGATTAGAGGAATTAGGTATGGGAAGACAGGTAGTAATATACAGTTTTGGGGGAGGCATAGCTTCTGAAATTTGATCTCCAGATATTGAAACAAAGGTAAGAGTGATATTAATAGATGTATCTGTGCTGATACATATTTCCCATATAATTTGGCAGAGCTGTTCTACATGAAGGCATGAAATTTGGCTATAAAATTTAAACAACCACCAACTATTCAGATATGGAGAATTTAACCAGGATCTAATTAGACTCAATGTAGGGAAAAGTGAAATGCAGAAATTTAGTCTATTAATAATGATTATATATTATAACATCTCATTTTGAACTAGCATTAGATCTTGGTGAAAACAAATGAACAGATAAACAATATAAAATAAAGAAACATGAATATGATCCTGAAAGATAAATAGCATAGCATCTCCAGAATAAAAATATATATTTGCTACAGAAGCTAAAAATGTAAACAAAATAAAAATTTAAATTCAAACATTAACAAAAATTTAAGGATAAAAAGGAGTAGGCAAGGATGAGACACAATAGCATGAGGAGTGTACAAAGTAATAACCTGAGATGCAAAGAGAGTAAACTGAGAAAAGAAGACAAATAAGTAGTGAAAGGAAAATTTAAGGGAAACTTAAATGCCAATAGTAGGTTGAACAAGAAAAGTCAGACACAATATAATACTTACTGTATGATTCCATTCATAGAAAATTACAGAATAGGCATAGTGACAGCATTTCACTGATTACCTTGGCCTAGGGTAGCAGAAATTGACTGAACATACACATAAGAGAACTTTATGGTGGTGAATAAAACATTTTATATTTTGATTGTATAATGTTTACAGAAGTATAAACATTTGGCATAACTTGTTAAATATTTAAAAAGTTGCTGTAATTGTATTTAAATTATATCCTAGTAAATTTGATAAAAATGATGAGATAAAACATAATACATATAAAGATTAAGTGTAAAATGAATGGGGAAATAAAAGTAATAGAATGTACTAAAATAATTTTAATGTATGTACTTTAAGATATATTACATTTCACATAAAATGAATGCGATCAGCCTCATGTAAAATTGTATCCTAGTAAAATGGTAAAATTAAAAACATAAAATTAAAAAAAACTATTTGGGGAAGGAGTAATTAATAACTTCTCACTTCAAAATAAATCATACAGACTTCCCATAGTCAATGCCTATAGCCAAAGACAATGCAAAAATGTTCTTGCTTTCAGAAAAGGAAACTAAGTTGTTCTTCTTATACTATTGCCACAAAACATACGATTTTTAGCTGATAAGAGTCTTATGCCCTTAGTCTTAATGGCCTTGGTGGGAATATTTGAAAACATCCTCCAAGTACATAAAAATTGGATTATAATTTATGAAGCAAGAAACTGGATGATTAAAATTAAGATGAGTTAATTTCTATGCTGTGATTTCAAAAAATGAGTGCAAATATTGAAATAAATCCTTATAATGGAAGGTTTATAAAAGCATCTGACAGCGTAATCTGATTTTAAATTCCAGATTGTAACAAACTGTAATTTTTATCAGATTATCATTTTTAGATTATTTAACATTAAAAATCACCGCTATGGGTTATATATATATTTTATTATTTTTAAGATACCAAACTAAGAAAACAGCGAAAACAGTATGTCAAAGCTGAAAAGTCAGGAAAGTTGGTAGGTAAGAGGTACATATTTATAATTACTACTCTCTGTTACCTATCCACATGAATAATCATATTATAAACAGAAATGGTTAAAACAAAGGAAAATCACAGTCTTCCTTAACCACTAGATCAGACAGAGGCTAACATATATACCTGTGGCTGGAAGTAATGATACAGACAATAGCTATTAGAGAGGCAAATTCTGTATTCTTTTGTGGGAAGTTTTTAGGAAGGATCACTAATTTTATGACTTCTTGAGGGCAATTTAATGAAATGAGATGGATTGAGTTCCCCAAGAAATAGGACGACTTACTCCCTAATCTTGCAACACACTAATCCCATTGACATTGGAAAAGAACTTTATCCCTTTGGTGAAGATGAGAGACCATGACCTTCTCTAATTATACACAGAGTCCACAAATGTAAGTCTAATATAAATCTATAATTTACATGGTATAAGTGTGTTCAATGCTATTCTTTGAGAAAAGAAAGATCACTCTTACCTCTCACAGCTTGTTGAACTACAATCAGCCAGAAAAATCAAAGAATTTGATCACTTGCTTTATGTGGTGGGGGTTTTTAATATGACTGAACAAGTAAATAACTATTCAAAAATTACTTACCATTTAATATACCAGTTGTCTACTGAACATTGGATCATCCATGGACTTAAAAAATATTAGTGGTTGGGAACTGAATTCAGAGACTTTAATTTGATTGCTCAGAACACAGCCAGCCTGTGAATTGTTAAAAGCTCCTTAGGTGAATCCAATTAGCTTCCAATGTTGACAACCACTCTGATTTAAAGTGATGAAGTTATTAGGAAAAACAATTATAAAAATGTATCAAACTAAGGCAAATTTCATGGAAAAATAACACATACACATTTAATGAGGTCTTAAAGGATATTCAGGATATTACTTAGACAAAATAAATAGAGCGCAGGATCAAGTTCTTTGAAAAAATGATGTGTTCAGATTAAATTTCCATTTGAGGAAATAAAGAATAGAATGGACACTGGCGAAACTGGAGATATTGTCAAAGAATTAGATAACATCTAATTTGAGATTCTTTGAAAAGAAATGTCTCAAATAATTAGATAACAGCACAAATCAAAAGTAGATACTTAAAATGTCTATACTCCCCAAAGTGATCTACAGATTTAATGCAATCCCTATTAAAACACCAACATCATTTTTTGAAGATCTAGAAAGAATAATTCTATGCTTCATATGGAGCCAGAGAAGATCTTGTATAGAAAAAGCAACCTTAAGTAAAAAGAACAAATTGGGAGGCATCGATTTACCAGACTTCAAGCTATACTACAAGTCTAGAGTAACTAAAATGGCATAGTACTGGCATAAGAATAGAGACATAGACCAATGGAACAGAACTGAGAACCCAGATATAAAATCATCCTCATATAGCCATCTAATATTTGGCAAACCAGACAAAACCATACACTGAGGAAAAGGATCCTTATTCAATAAATGGTGCTGGAAAAATTGAATAGCCACATGTAGAAGATTGAAACAGGATCCGCACTTCTCACCTCTCACAAAAATCAACTCATGGTGGATAACAGTCTTAAACACAAGGCATGAAACTATAAAAATCCTAGAAGAAAATGTTGGAAAAAACTCTTATAGACATTGGCCTAAGCAAAGAATTTATGAAGAAGACCCCAAAGGCAAGCACAGCAACAACAAAAATAAATAAATGCGACTTGATCACATTAAAAAGCTTCTGCACAGCGAAGGAAATTATCACAAGAGCAAACAGACAACCTACAGAATGGGAGAAAATATTTGCATGCTACAGATCCAATAAAGAACTGATAACTAGAATCTATACAGAACTCAGGAAAATCAGCAACAAAAAAATCAAACAACCCCCATCAAAAACTGTGCAAGGCCACCCAAAGGATGGACATATTTGAAACTCAGACTTAGGGGGAGAGGTAGGGGGCAAGGGCAACATATGTAACCTAAACATCTGTACCCCCATAATATGTTGAAATAAAAAAAAAAGTGTGCAAGGGACACGAACAGAAACTTTTCAAAAGAAGATAGACTAATGGCCAAGAAACATATGAAAAAATGCTCAACATATCTAATCATCAGGGAAATGCAAATCAAAACCACAATGAGATATCACTTAACTTCAGTGAGAATAGTCTCTATCAAAAAGTCCCCGAACAATAAATGTTGGCGTGGATGTGGAGAGATAGGAACATTCATACATTGCTGGTGAGACTGCAAACTAGTACAACCTTTGTGGAAAGTAATATGGAGATACCTCAAAGGGGTACAAGTAGAACTACCATTTGATCCAGCAATCCCATTACTGGGCATCTACCCAAAGGAGCAAAAGACATTCTATAAAAAAGACATCTGCACTTGAATGTTCATAACAGCACAATTCACTATTGCAAAGATGTGGAAACAACCCAAGTGCCCGTCTATACATGAATCGATTAATAAAATGTGATATATGTATGCCATGGAGTTCTACTCAGCCACAAAAAACAATGGTGATCTATCACCTCTTGTATTATCCTGGATAGAGCTGGAGCCCATTCTATGAAGTGAAGTATCACAAGAATGGAAAAACAAGCAGCATATGTACTCACCATCAAATTGGTATTAATTGATCAACACTTACGTATCCATATAGTAGTAACATTCACAGGTGTCAGGCACGTTTGAGGGAGGAGGAAGGGATGGGTATATACACACCTAATGAGTGTGGCACTCACCTTCTGGGGATGGACACGCTTGAAGCTCTGACTTGGGTGGGGCAAAGGCAATGTATGTAACCCAGCATTTGTAACCATATGTTGAAATAAAAAAAATAAAATAAAAAAGCAGAAACTATGGAATAGTAAACATTGAAGTTAGATTAATAGATCAAATTCCTGTATGACAAAATTTTCAGTTAAGAATATAATAAAGAGAAACATCAGTCAAAGAAAAAAATTGCATATAATATTTTATTTGTTTTGTTTTTTAGGCTTTCTTCGCAGCTTCGAAGTAATTCTAAAGTGTTAGGTCAGATGAAAAGACATATATTCTGGTTAAATTAGTGAATCACAAGGCTAATAAAACATTCTACCAGTTTTCAGCAAAAAAAACACTATTAGCTTCATTTAAAAAAAAGAGTGTTTTTTTTTCAGAAAAATAAATCTTTTCTGTTGATTTCAAGATAACTATAGAAGCTCTAACACTTTATATTTTAAGATTCATGTCTTGTGATTAAAAGTATATATTTCCAAATATCTTTAAAAAAAGGAACAAAATTTGGATTCTTTGGCTTTTCTTGACTAATCAGCCAATCTCTGAAAAAACATTGGCTCCAAGAAAATAATCTTTCACTAATTATCTTCCACTAGGTCACATAAACACACTTGGTGTTAAGGGTGAAATTAGTTTTGTCCAAAGCATATGAGAATTAGTAAATAGTGGCCCCTCTCTAAAGCCAAAACACAGCATAATAAATTTTCACCACGAGAACATAAAGCTGTTAAAAATTTTATGCAAGTCAACATGGTATTAAAATACACAAAATAAAACAACTTATAAAAGGCTATATATATGGATAGAGAGGGCCTTGACAGCCATACTTGGTGTCCTGAAATCGTGGATAGTCATGAGACAGAAGCCATATTATTCTGTGCTCCAAAGGAGGATATTCATATGAGCTAAGTGAGAGTTGGCAGACAGAAGGGAACTGGTGGTCAGGATGAGTATGTAAGGGATACGGACAAACGCTGCACCCTTGTGGACGTTGAAAGATATCTAAAGAGACGTGCTGTCACCTTGTTGCTAGAAATAAGTATCCTACCATGGATAATGGAAAATGGCTTGTCTAACAAAATTGGATGAGCCCAGGTAACATCAATCATGGGATTCTTTGCTGTTTTGGCTCAAGATCACATCAGGAAAAACTCCTTTGCAATTGACCACACTATCAATGATAGATAAAATATTACTCAAACAACTTTTGAAATTGTTACTGAGTTTCTACCATTTGCTACATAATTCCAATTCTTGGTAGCTAGCTTTTGAAAATAATCAGACAAAAATAATATTTTCTAAATATATTTATCCTACAAAGTGTACAATAATTTCAATATTACCTTTTGGTTTTGTGATAAAATATTTTGGATCATAAAATGTATATGTAATGACAAAAAATGCTCTTAATACAATGTTTGTTAAATAATCAGGATACAAGACTGTGTGCATTGGATGATCCCACATTTGAAAGAATGTAAATAGAAGATAAACAAACTCTATCTATGTATCTCTATATCTACGTATCTATCTATTAACTCTTTCTCTACCTGATTTTAAATGGTAGTTATCTCTGGCAGTTAAAATTCTGGAGGATTTTTTATTTGTTATATTTTTAATATTTTATCTCTTTTAATATGAACAACTCTTTTATATAATTTAAAGTGTAATAATACTAAGCAAATAATATTTTATCAATTTTAACTTCTTTTAGTAAAAATTTATATGAATAAACAGTTTTAAAGAATTTAACCATAGATTTTATTTTCACTAGGGAAAACTGTTACCTCTACATTGAATAATTATATCTTAACCACTAAAGGACATTAATTTGGCAGTAGAAAATCCTAATGACAAGGTGTACAGTACATAGAGGATATTTAATTTGTTGAAGAATTGACAAGGCAAAAGGAGGCATCAAATAGGGAAGTAATAAAGGGAATAATATATCAAGTAATTAATTATATTAGTTTGGTAGGGCTGCCATAACAAATTACTGCAAACTAGGTGGTTAAAAACAGTAGAAATTTATTATTTTCCAGTTTGGGAAGCATGAAGTCTAGAATCAAGGTGTCAATCAATTTGGTTCCTTCTTTGAAAGCTCTGAGAAAAACTCTGTTCCTTGCCTCTCTCCTAGCTTTAGGTTGCTGCTGGAAATCCTTGGTGTTCCTTGGCTTGTGGATTTACATCACTCCAATCGCTGCCTCTGTCTTCACATTGCTTTCCTCTCTGTATATATGTGTCTCTCTGTCCAATCTTCCTGTTCCCTCTCTTGTAAAGACGCTAGTTACTAAATTGATGGCCCACTCTACATCCAGTATGATTTCATCTCAAGATCTTTAGCTATTAATAATAACATCTGCAAAGACTCTATTTCCAAATAAGGTCACATTCTCAGGTTCTGAGTGGCCATGAATTTAAGGGGCACCCACTACAACCCGTTAAGTTATACATTATTAAAAGCTTAAAAATTTAGTTTTTCTAACAACAGAGAGAATAAGTATTTTTAAGGTTTTAGTATTTTTAAGTTTTTCATATTTATACTCAAGAACATAATATAAGTAAAAATTTATCTAATACTTCTGATTTTTGAATGATCATTTAGGTGGTAATTTGCAAAAATAAGTAGAAAGTTTAAATACTTTGAGTATAAAGATTGTGGACATGAGTCCTTAAGTATTTGTTTTTGAAATGTAACTTTTATCTCCAAAATATTGTATGTTTTGATTCTACTTAACAAATATTAATTCTAAACTTTAGTAATAGTTTCCATAAAAATGATATGAAAAAGTTATTTCATCTCAATAAGTGTTTCATGAAGTTTAATATTGCTTATTAAATCACATACATTTGTAATAAATTAATCAAACAAAGAAAGTGAATCGAGTTCAACAACTTTCAAAACATTACATTACCATTCAGTAAATTAATAGAAATGTGTTGCAACTTATAAGCTTTAAATAATTCACGTTGCATTGGCTTTCAAATTTAAATAACTTTATATGACTTACATCTTGTTCTTAACATGTAAGAGCACACAATATAGGTTTAGACTGAAGGAATTGGAAGATAAATTTATAAACATCCAAATGTTTAAAGTTTTACAAAGATGATGTCATTCTTTCTTCATCCGTATGTGATAAAAGTAAAATTTTAATATACAGTGCAGACATTTAAGATCTATAAATATCAGAAAGGAATTATTATTGCAATATATATTTTCTTTGGTTATATTTATCAGTAAACTAATTAGGCATATGCAGATAGGTATAAGTGGAACAAGATAAAATTGTCTATGAAACATTCTTTTGCTCCTAATCTAAAAACAAAACCCCTTTAGAATTCCCTGTAAATTGCTTGTAATGGGCTTGATAGCATAAGCATTAGATAGCTGAAACATCAACGTGGAAGTCACATTCAACTCTTGATTCCTGCAATTTATATTTAAGATAGCAGCATTAGGGGAGATGTTCTAGTCATTTAAGAGTGACTTTAAGTTTTAAGAGAGACAAACCCTGGGGCCTCTTTCTAATTAAATCAATTGAAAAAAGAGAATGAGACTTCATTGGGCTCAGGAGGCTCCCCCTCTTTAATTAGGGCATTTTCTTGACCAGAAACATTTATCCATCTGATACATGGTGGCCTTCAACGTGTTTTCCCTAACAGTTACTGAAACTTTATGGGTCAAGGACCCTCTTCTGAGGCTTGTTTCACGGTTCACTCAGTTTAGTGTATGTGGACTGAGCACTCCCTCCACGAGATAAGGAGAACTGGAGGAGCATGTGTGCCTTGTTGCTTCACTGCAGTTTTTTTCTCAGTGATGGCACTTTTACACTTATACCACGTGTGGCTAGTGACGCAGTGTCTGAGTCTAAGCCCCCTTAGCATCATACTGGTATTATTATCATGAACATGTAAGCTAAATAGAAATTATTTGATAGCATAAATAATTATGATATTAGAATTTGTACTATTTTCATCTATCTTCATGCATAGAAATAATGTAGTCTCAATTTGTGTTTAAGACTGTATCATATAGGGTACTTTGCCTTTCTGAAGGCAATACATTTCCCTATTCTGTGGGACCTATAATTAATGAAAGGAAAAGTTTCTAAGAGTACCAAAAATATTTTATGAAACTTAGAAAAAAATATGTAAATTTGATCACTTTTAATTCCAAAGAGTATTAAACATGAGTAACATAAAAAGTAAAGATATTAGTTTACCGCTCAAGATAATGTAAGAAAACACAATTGCTGATTTTTTTCTTCACGAGTGGTATATGTTATGTTATGATGGTATTGAACTTTCATAAATCTCAAAGAAATGTACTTCTTTTATCTTATTTTATTTAGATATTTTGGTACAACTTTGGTTTGGCGGCTTGATACAGCTCAGAGACAGAAAAGTTGTTAGCTTCATATGTTTCTGTGAGGAGAAATCTAAGAGGTACCATTAGCAAAACCATGTTTGTTTGCTTGTTTTTACTTTTATAGTACTTTCTATTTTTAATGCAATACTTTTTTTCTGAAAAGCAAAAGGAAAATATTACTATATTGCAAAAACAAAATTCACCAAAATATAATAATTTGCTAAATAGGATTCAAAGTAAGAGTGGGGGAGGTGTGTGGTATTGATGTTTGACATCAGTCATTATTGATTGATGACAACGGCTAACATTTGTATGCCGAGAGCAATTTTCCTTCCTATATTTAATTTTTATGGCAAGGAGGTCAACTGGAAAAATGCTCATTTGCAAAAAGGTTTACTATTCTTTAGAACATACCTCTGCTCCTTGGAGCAATCTTGTCTGCACCCTCTCTGACAGCAGTTTAACCATATTCAGGTAGAGATATATTGGGGGGGTGTGCATGCGTGTATGTGTCTGTGTGTCCTTGTACTTATTTTTTTTACTTTTCATGAATGGCTTGCCCAATCATTTATGAAATACTTTTCTATTGACTCAGAGATCTGGCCATTTCAATTCACTCTATGATAAACATTATGCAAGATCTCACAAAAACTACCAAAGTTTGTGTTTGCATATGCTGACTAAACTAGTGATAATCAAATGTTTTATTACTCCCATATCAGTAAAATAAAATATTAGCATACACACATAGTATGCATAAATTTATTTATTCATAAATCATATATGTGTATCTATTAATATAAAGACATCATGAGACATACATTCAAAGAGAAAATACAAGAGGGTACAAAAAAAATATGCATAAGGGGAAGTTTTACTTTCTTACCCTATCATTTAAATTGTAGCATTAACCATATGTACCTCATAGCTCATCACTGGAGGGTTGTTTCCTTATAATTATTTCTGAGATTGCTTTTTGGTATTGCACATAGCTATTAGGTTATGCGAGACATAATGTGAATAACAGGTCACTTAAAAATATAAAACAAGAAATAAATTTACCTCGGTTGAAGACCCATTATATGTCAGTCATATAAATGTTGCTCTCACATGTCATTTAATCCTTACAAATTCCTAGGAAAACATTGCCTTTATTAATAATTTACAGTTTAGGAAAAAGTATTTTAGAAGTTTCCTCGATGTCATAGAAGTATTATTTTAGGGAATAAATACAATGCCAGGTTCTAATTAATATTAAAACCCAGGCCGGGCGCGGTGCCTCACGCCTGTAATCCTAGCTCTCTGGAAGGCCGAGGCGGGCGGATTGTTTGAGCTCAGGAGTTCAAAACCAGCCTGAGCAAGAGCAAGACCCCATCTCTACTAAAAATAGAAAGAAATTAATTGGACAACT
>CAUYRB010083834.1:0-14836 GCA_963574695.1 Propithecus perrieri
TTTTTGGCACCAGGGACCAGCTTCATGGAAACCAATCCTTCCACGGACGGCAGGAGTAGGAGAGGGAGGTTGGTCCCGGGATGATCCCAGCGTACCACATTCATTGTGCAGTCAAATCTCTCTGCCAATGACAATCTGCACTTGCAGCCGCTCCCCAGTGCCAGCACCACTGCCCCAGTTCCACCCCAGATCATCAGGTACCAGACTCTCACAAGGAGCTCATGACCTATCCCTCGCACACCCAGTCCACAGTAGGGTTTCAGCTCCTATGAGAATCCAAAGTCTCTGCTGATCTGACAGGAGGCGAAGCCCACAAGGTGACACGAGCTCTGGGGAGCGGCAGACCCAGCTAAAGCCCCTCTCGCCAGCCCACCACCCACATGCCGCCTCTTGTCCCGGGCTCCCAACAGGCCACGGACCAGCAATTTAAGGCATATACTAAAATGCCTTAGAAATCCATATAGAATATGGATGATAGGAAGAGGGAAGAGTTAAAGATGAGTTCCAAACCCCTGGAATAGGTAACACACCAGAAAGAACAGGGCTGGGAAGAAAGGCGTTGAGTCCAGGTTAGACATGTTAAGATTGTGGCATCTGTCGGACTTTCAATGGAGATGTATATTAAAAAGTGGAATATATCAGTTTGGACTCATCTTAATGAAATATCCTTTTTTTTTCCAGAAAAGAAAACTTATTTGACATAAGACTTCTTTTATATTGAATTATTTAAAATTAAGGATTTTGTCAATTAATAGATTGGCAAATTGACATAGAGTTCATCAAACTAGCACAACATTATGCCATTAATTATTAAGGTTTCATTGTTTTAAAATAACCTATTATTAATTTTGGCCTTGTGCATTTTGAGCACAGAATTATAGTTCATGAAACTTGGATATTTTTATTTGATAATATATTTCATTGGATAGTATAATTCTTATTTGAAGTCAATAAACTACAATCTTTTTTTATACCATAGTCCTTTGTGCATTTCTTTGTTACTGTGAGCTAGCTGCCAAAGGAGTAAACAATTCTAAGCCACCAATAAAAATCATGTTTTTGGAGGCACAAATTTGAGGAATCTTGCATTAAAACACTTATAAGCTAATATATTTAGTATATTTTGCTTTTCTTCTCAGTGACTCAAGTGGCAAAAAAAAAAAGAAAAAAAAAGGAAATCTATTAGCCGAATAGAGGCAAGATTGCTTTTTGGTAAATTAAATATATGCGTCTAATTAACCTACCTTCCAAAACCCCACTGAAGCTATAGTAAAAGAATGTTATGAAAGGTATGAACCCACAAGTTCAAAAGGAATCAGAGTGGAGACAACAGTAACACAATTTTAGAATATGGAATGATGGATGAGTAGTAGGTGACACAGAAAACTGGGGAAAGTTCTATATTGAACTTGTGTTGCAAAAGATGAGAACAAGTTTACCTTGAAGAATTCCAAAGAAGCCAAGGATTTATGGGATCGGCTACCTCTGGCAGTTGGAGGGTCCAGTGGGTGATATTCTAAAATAAGGAAAATTGATTGAAAGCTCCTTAGGAATGAATTACAGTCTCAGTTCTCCTTCCTCTGAACATTTAGGTAACTGCCTCCCCCCAGGCAAATCAGTAGAGGTTTATCTTCCGGAGGAGTTAGAACAAAAGAGCTCTATATTGAGGGAAACCAAGTATAACTGGTAGTATTAAACTGAAAAAAGTGGTATTAGGTAAACATATGCATACTGGAAGCTGAATCCTAGACCCTTCCTCTACTCCACAACTAGATCACTGGATATCCAAGAAGAAGAAAGTAAAAGTCTAATCTAGAGAATCTGACAAAAGACCTAAATATTAATTATAGGGCTCTCTGATGACATGGCCTAGCCAGGTCACTTACAATGATGTTTACAGTCAGAAAGCCCCACTTGCCCACTCAAAGTTTCTAATGGGGTTTTTCATAGCCCTCTCTAAAATACGGGCTGGTAACCAAGGATTAGAAACCTAAGGGTGGCCTTTAACATAAAAGATAGAGATTAAATATCTAAAAGCAAAAAACTGTGAGGAAGAAACAGATTCTGCAGAGAGAAAAACATGAAAATTTTTGCATAATCTCAGGGAGATATCTATTGAAACCATAAAAAAGAATATAGAATGCTATAATAAACAAATATTCAGATCAAAAAAGAGCTTTTAGCAATTTATAACAAGAAAACTCAAGAGCACTTTAAGAGCTGAGGAAATTTACCCCCAAATAAAGCAAACAAAACAGTAATAAAAAACCATCATCACCATCATCAAAAATAACAATAAAAAAAGATAGAGTTCAAGTGACAAAATATTTGTAAGTGAGTACAAGAGGTTCAATGTCTAAGAATTCCAGAAAGAGACCAGAGAAAAGAAAGGGGAAAAAAAACGTTAAAGAAATAATTTGAGATTTCCTGAAAATGAAAGACATGTTAACTGATCAAAGGGCTCCTCAAATATAACACGCCTGCTGAGTTGGGTGTGTAGGTTGGGCATTGAACCACTCTAGGAGGCACCCTGTATCCATAACTTGAGCTATGCAGTGTACATCTGTGTGCTGAGGTGGTGGCTCTGAGTACCCAGTACTAAGTCACAAGAATTTGAAATTTCATAATTCTGGGGACAGACAGAAAATTCTATACTCTGTGTGTGTGTGTGTGTGTGTGTGTGCGCGCATGTATGAGAGAGAGTGGAAAAGAAGAGGAAGGAAAGAGAGAAAGAGAGAGATGGAGAGAGGAGAGTTAAGAGGGAGAGAGAGAGGGATATATATAGAGAGAGAGACTAAAGTATCTGGAATCAGAATTGTGTTTTTCTTCTCATCAACAACATTGAAGCTATGAGACAAGGAGTAATGCCTTAAAAATTCAAGGAAAAGTGATTTCTAACCTAGAATTCTATACCTAGCCAAACTTAGTATTATGCAGATTAGATAAAAAACATTTCCAAACTTGCAAGATTTAAAAATATTTAGATAATGACACGCCCTGTTTAGTCTCTGAGCCAGGAGGTGGTGTTTGTTGGTGAGATTTGACCACACCCTGTATGAGTCAGTAGATGCAGTAAAAAGTTGTGCAGAATGACCTCCCTGTCAGTAGGTGCCACTTGCTGGGAGGAGCAAGCTGCAGTGTTGTTTCTGGGTCCTGTAACCAGCTCTTGTTTCTCTGGAGAGGCCCTCTAGTGCCTCTGGTGGTGGGTGGGGCCCTGGGACTTCCAGGAATATCCTTAATTCTCTACTTCCATGGGGACAGGTGGGGGAGTGAAGCTGGGTGGGGCTGGGTTGGGTGAGCCTGCCCTCAAGCTTCATAAATGCTGTTAGCAGGGGTCAAAGGTCTGTTCTCTGCTTCTGGGCAAAGCTGCCAGGGAGGGGCTGAAATGGCTCCACTCAGCCAAAAAGTCTGCGTGTGGTGGTGGGGCTGTCTGACACCTGCAGTCCGGAGCAGGCCTCGCTCCTTTCCACCTTCCCTTATTCCGTGGCTTTTCTCTGGCCTCTGTCAGTAGGCAGGACCTCAAGCCAGTGGATCTCCCCTGGCTCCCATGTGGGCTGGGAGGTTCCCTGGCCAGGATCACAGCCTGAGCTGGGAGCATGACCCTCCAGCGGGAGGAGGGTTGCCCCTCAAGCACACTGATCTGCCCCTGAAGGCACACACACCTCAGCAGGCTCAATTCATCTATCTCCCTTCTGTGTCCCAGGGCAATGCGAGACCTGGGTGTACAGGATCTGGTCTGCAGGCCTGTCCCCTGGGTCCTGGAGATCAATCCCTGACCCTGCCAGGGAGAGGAGTGCTGGTCTCAAGTCACCCATGGGGTGCCCAAGCTGGATCAATGTCTCTCTGCCTCGGGATTTGCCCACTCTCCTGGAGTCACCAGGCAAACACCTGGGAGGGCTGGCAGGTAAGGAGCTCACAGTCTGAGTACCCCTTGGTCCACTGTAGGGCCCCAAAAAGAAAGGTCCTGTTCCCTGCAGATGCCTCTGGGTGGTGGCTAAATTGTCTCTCTGGGCAGCTGTGGGTAGGGAAGAGGAAAGGGAAAATGAAGCAATATGGCGTCTGTCGATCGGCTTGGGTCTGCGGGCCGGGAGGTGCCCTGAGGGAGCTGGGAGCCTAGAGCCCTGTCTGCAAGAGGCTCACCACTCACTGGCGGCAGCCATCTCTGGGCTGGTGTTAGTAGGTCTCTCCAACTCCTCAGGAGCCCACCAGCAGAGACGCAAGAGAGGGGAGATTTAACCACTCCACCTACCCTTGTGGCTGGTCTTCATGCCCCTCAGGGGCCTTTCTCCTTTCAGTTCTCCTCCACAACTTCTTCCCATGAAGTCTCCTGCAGTTTCAAGCACCCTTCCTACCGACCCTCATCTGATCTATGTTTGTCTCCCTGTTTATTTTTTTCACTTTCTTCTAAAATCTGCCTTTCTTGCAGAGACACTCTGGCTGGCGGTTTTTCACATCTACCATCTTGCCAGAGAAGACGCTGTATAGCAAAAACAATCTTAAGCAAAAAGAACAAATTGGGAGGCACCAATTTACCAGACTTCAAGCTATGCTACAATGCTATAGTAACTAAAACATCATGGTACTGGCACAAGAACAGAGACAGACCAGTGGAACACAACTGAGAACCCAGATATAAAACCATCCTCATATAGCCATCTAGTCTTTGACAAAGCAGACTAAAACATACACTGGGGAACAGAATCCTTATTCAATAAATGGTGCTGGGAAAACTGGATAGCCACAGGTAGAAGACTGAAAGAGGATCTGCACCTTTTCCTCTCACAAAAATCAACTCACAGTGGATAACTGACTTAAACCTAAGGCATGAAACTGAAGAATTCTAGAAGAAAATGTTGGAAAAACTCTTATAGACATTGACCTAGGCAAAGAATTTATGAAGAAGACCCCAAAGGCAATCACAGCACCAACAAAAATAAATAAACAGGACCTGATCAAATTAAAAAGCTTCTGCACAGCCAAGGAAACTATCACAAGAGCAAACAGACCACCTACAGAATGGGAGAAAATATTTGAATGTTATACATCCGATAAAGGGCTGATGACTAGAATCTATTTAGAACTCAGGAAAATCAGCAAGAAAAAATTAAACAACCCTATCAGAAAGTGAGCAAAGGACATGAACAGAAACTTTGAAAACAAGATAGACTAATGGCCAACAAAGATATGAAAAAATGCTCAACATCTCTAATCATTGGGGAAATGCAAATCAAAACCAAAATGAGATATCACTTATCTCCAGTGAGAATGGTCTTTATCAAAAAGTCCAAAAACAATAAATGTTGACATGGATGCAGAGAGATAGGAACACTCATACACTGCTGGTGGGACTGCAAACTAGTACAACCTCTGTGGAAAGTAATATGGAAATACCTCAAAGAGCTAGAAGTAGAACTACCATTTGACCCAGCAATCCCATTACTGGGCATCTACCCAAAAGAACAAAAGACATTCTATAAAAAAGACACCTGCACTCGAATGTTCATAGCAGCACAATTCACAATTGCAAAGATGTGGAAACAACCTAAGTGCCCATCAATACATGAGTGGATTAATAAAATGCGGTATATGTATACCATGGAGTTGTATTCAGCCACAAAAAAATCAATGGTGATCTAGCACCTCTTGTATTATCCTCGACAGAGCTGGAGCCCATTCTACTAAGTGAAGCATCAAAAGAATGGAAAAACAAGCACCACGTGTACTCACCATCAAATTGGTATTAACTGATCATCACTTAAGTGCAAATATAGTAATAACATTCATTGGGTGTCGGGCAGATGGGAGGGGGAGAGGGGATTGGTATATACATACGTAATGGGTACAGTGTGTACTGTCTGGGGGATGCACACGCTTGAAGCTCTGACTCAGGTGGGGCAAAGGCAATATACGTAACTTGAACATTTGTAACCCTGTGATATACTGAAATAAAAAAAAATTAAAAAAAATAAACCTCAAATGGACAGAGGAAAAAAATAAAAATAAAAATATTTAGTTCCCATCAATTTTTCCTCTCCCCTCAGGAAGTTACCAAGTACGTGTTCCACCAAAACACAGATGTAAACCAAGGAAGAGAAAGACACAGGACACAGAGAATGCTACAGAAGATATAGGTGGAGGATATAGGTCCAGAACAATTACTGTGTACACACAGAAGAGCAGTCCAGATTGGAGCAGTTCAGAAAAGCCCAGGAGATTTGTTCTTTTTCAAGAAGATGAAATTGATAGAATATTTGATGTGTCTCAAAGTTTTGAGAGGATTTTTTAGCCATAATTTTCAGAGTTCCTGGTTGAATTAGTGATAGAGACAGAAAATTAAGAAACAAACAGTATCAGATATCTCTTATAAACCACCTCAGATTATCTTGGCCACAACTCTTTTGGTGACCTTTGGGCACTTTTATCGTCCCAGTGTCAGAATCCTGGGTTTCGGCACCAAAGATGGCAGGGTGGGAGTCTGCACTCAGTTCTTGGTGTGCTCTTGGCTGAAGAATGACCAGACACACCAAAGTGTCAAGTTCAGACTATTATCCTGGTCCTCGGACTCCTTTCTTGGAAAAATCACCATCAAGGCCAATACAACCTCAGGCAGAGAGCAGTTTCATAAGAGCAGCTCTTTATCGTGGAATAAAATGGGTCTGTCTCCACGAGTGGAGAGAGACAGACCAACTCACTCACTGACTGACCCACTCACTTACACTGGATTAGCCCAGTCTGGAGGAGGGCTCTTGGGAGGTATAGGATGTTATCAGATGATCAACAGCTGTCCTTAAAATTCCATCAGCATATAGGAGCTCCCTCTAAGAAAGCCCACCTGTTGCGGGGGGAGTGAACTGCAATGCAGAGTCAAGCTAATGGCATATTAATTACCCTTAGGTTACTCTAGGTCACTTTCTAAATCTTATTCTGCCTGGGCTGGGGGATTTCTAGATTGATAAAGCGTTCCCTTCTTGCCCAGGTATAGCGGTTGCTCAGGACAGGATTAAGGGTGAAGCACACAAAAATGGAATGTCTGCCCTTATCCTTCTTCCCAGGTGGAGCAATTGCTCGAAACAGTATCCACACTGGGAACCCTTGTCCCGAGAAAGCCAGAGATCCTCACTACATACTTAACACCAGCAGCAGTGTGACTGACGGACCTCATGTGGGCCCAAACTGACAATGCCTCATCTTACGCTGGGCCATGTATGGCCCATGACTTCCATGACTTAGGCTCACCTGTTGCTGTTAAGTGTGAGATGCTGCTCAGGTGACCCGTCATCCTGGTTTGCCCAGGACTGAGAAGGGTGGCCAGGAAGCAGGACTTCAATACTAAAGCTGGTAAGATGACAGCAAACCACTACAACTGGAGCTCAAAAATGATGGGGATTTAACGCTCCTGGGAGACTAACGGGAAACAGGAACTAGTGGATACGCTGTCTCCCTGCCCCTACTCCAGGCTGTCCTGAAAAATACAGACTCTGGAGAGGGTGTGCAAAATGGAGCCATCAGCTGTGCTTGATGCCAAGTGAAGATCAGCTTGGTAATTCCTTCCCTCATATTTGTTTGCTTTATTTCCCTGCCCGTCTCTCCTTGTCTTTGTTCCTGCTCCCCTGGGATTTTACTCCCAGTAAAATATTGGCATACAAGTTTTACCTTAGGATTTTTTATCTAGGGAACCCAGGATTAGCAACAAACAAACAGACAAATACTTCCCCCAACAATTATTAGTTCTAGGGGTAAATATTGTACAGAAATGCAAAATGTAATCATAGTGTACTACATGGCTTTACTCTGATTACTGTTAACACATTCATAGTACAGGTATTTTAAATAATGAATAGTGACTGAACTGAAAGTGTGATGTAACTCTTTCATGACAATGAGAGGATGGGAAGGATGGATGTGGGTGGTGGTGGAGGGCTGAGAGAAAGTTAAATCCTTAACTTCCATGGTGGGGGGTAAATAGAAAATTTAAGAAGTTGTTTGACAATATAGACATAAAAATAAAAAGAATCAACTAAAATAATTAAAAAGTATTGGCCTGTGGGGAAGGGGAAATGGGGTGTAGAGAAGCAGGGACAATTTTTGTCTTAATAAACATTGATTCTTTAAGCTACATTCATTAAAAACATTGATTAAAATAGAAATAAAGAAAACTAAAAAAGAAAACTACCGATTGCTTTTAAATAACCTTATCTTCATAGAATTTGGTGAGGTATTGTTTGAGAACCAATGGCATCTGCTTTCAATTGTTTCAAGTAATTTCTTATTAACTTGGCATCAAGCCCATCTAATCTTTTGGCACATATTTGTGATACGTGTGGTGTACTTGTGCGCGCGCGCATGTGTGTATTATTCATTCTACAACTTAAGTGTGAAAAGCTTAAAAAGAGATTTTTTTGGAAGCATTGGGATCCTATTTTTAGTCCACCAGGTGTCAGCAGAGCACCATGAACCTGCATGTTGTTGGGGTTACAATTACTAAAACATTGCTTATTCATAAATGTTTTTATTTATCTTTCCAAGGATGATGATGTGAAATTCAGATTTAATAATATAAGCATCTTGTGCATTGTAATCATTATTCTCTACCCAAATTTTTTTTCCACCTATTCAGATTAATGTCAGCTGCTTAAATTAAATTAGTTAAACCTTGGTGCTAATCTACATCAAGGGAATAGAAAAGAAAACAATCACAGACAGGAATGACAGCAATGAGTATGCTTCCTGCATCTGTATTTTGGGTCTTCAGTCAGTGGCCTCTTTCTTCAGTAGGTTATGACAGACATTTGGTTGATGGGGAAGATCAAAAGTATAACATTTCCACCTTCCGTTCTCTAGTTTATAAATACGCTTTAAAGGATATGAGCAATAATTGACTAGCTTAGTATCATGTGGCTGATAAGCTTTCTTGTTAAGAGGATGTGTTGGGTAATTCATAAGTTAGATATTTTTAACTTATTTTTTTCCCTTCTGACTCCTCAATGTAGCATTATTGGCTTTGGCATTGTGTTGGTTTGACCTTGACTCATCTCAACATCAGCTTCATCTTTCACTAAATAGAGAAGATGTGCCTTGGGTCATATTTTCATAGGCCAGACATAGCTGAATATTTTTGAAAGTTGTTTCATATTCAGTTCTGTCTTCCTTAATATATAAAAGATCTGTCATTTTGCTTAATACAACCCTTACCACATTTTAAAGGGAGAAATTACATGCTGAAGTGTTTTTCAAGTAACAGTACATAAAAATACAATAAAGTGTTCTGTTTGGGGTGCTTGTTTTTATTTTTTATTTATTTTTACTTTATTTATATATTTTTTGAGACAAGGTATCACTCTGTTACCCAGGCTAGAGTGCAGCTGGGACTACAGGCATGCACTCCCATGCATGGCTAATTAAAAAAAATTGTTTTTTAAGAAACAGGGTCTCATTATGTTGTCCAGGCTGATCTTGAATTCCTAGACTCAAGCCATCTTCTTGCCTTGGCTTCCCAAAGTGCTCAGATTATAGGTGTGAGCCACTGTGCCTGGCCTAGGCACTTGTTTTTAATGTGGTCAACATTTTAATAAGTCTTCAGCCTTAAAGAGCAGGAGAATACTCATTGGCAAGGTGTTCTAATTTTAATGATGTATTATAAATCTCTCATTAATTCATGATTTTCAGTTATAATCTTGTATTTTTCTTTGATTTTTTTTTGCTAAAGTTCACAGAAAAATTCCACTTCTTTATGCTATTTTTCATACTAAGAGACTTATTTTCAGTGTTAATCAATTTACAGTATTAATCAATTACATAATAAAAAGCCAATTATAAACAATATAAACTATAGAAATTTTTGGATATTGAATTATTCCATACTGTAGGGAAAGAGTATAGAGAAATGTTATGTAAATTGATAACTCTAAAGTCCTCCCCCTTTTTTTTTGAAAAATAATCTTTAAGAAATTTATATTGAAGAAATTTTATGTGGTTCAACTCTAATTGAATATATGTGTGTGTATATATGTACACACATCTATACAATATGTACACATATATACATACATAGAAAAAATCTAAAAATACAATGAGCATGTTTATGTCATGCTCTAATAATATGTTTATCTTCTGCTTATTATGATTAGAACAGTGCCTGGAATGAAATAGGTATGCAATAAGTATTTGTTAAAAGGATGAATTAGAGACACAAACAGGTAAGATACATATGTATAAGATTTAATCAATAAGATGTGGTTACTTATGGAAGCAAAAGGATGAGAAAATGAGAAAAACTCTTGGGGTTTCTAATCTAGAAGTCTTTGTGGCATTCATAACTGGGACTCCAGGAAGAGGCACAAGTTTGGAAGGAAAGATAATGAGTTCAGATTTTGGCATTTTGAGACAGTGAAGCCGGCAGCAAAGTGAAGCTCTCTGGTAGGCACTGGCCATAAAGCGTGTGCATTTAGTAAAAATATTTGAGCTGGAGATACAAACATCATCGTGATGTAGGAAGGGTCAGACAAGTGGATATGATCACCTGGGCAGAGTTTTTCAATGAGAGAAAAAGGCCAAGGACAGAAGCTTTGCAAAAGAACATTTTATGAGTACCATACAATGAAAGAGAGTCCTGAGAAAACAGGCTGGAAAGGAAGAAATAAAGTGATAAGCATAGTAGTAGTGAATTTCAAAAAACTAGAGTGGTCAACAGGGTCAAATGCTACAAAGAAGTGCAGCCATATGAGCAATAAAAGATATTCCTGAGGAAATTGTTGGTGACTCTTACGTGAGCTGGTTCTGTGGAGCTATGAGAATGGATTACTGTTTATAGTACGATTGAGGACCAAGTAGGAGGTGAGAAAGTGAAGATAGTGAATATGGACTGTAGACTATATTTTGATGGAATGTGAATATTCAAAGAAAGGGAGCAAAAGAACACGGCAGCTCAAGGTTTGCTGAAGCCAGCTGCCCCAAGGTTAGGATTTTATGGGAAGTTGGATCAGCAGTCTTCAAACTGAGGTATGTGTACTTCTTGAGGTCCACAAAGACTTCACCAAGTACATGGGTTTGGAATAATTTAAGAGATTCAGTGTCTAGATCCTCAACTCCCATATCCATTCTTTCCTAATATTAGTTGGCCTGAGAACTTCAGTTAAAATAGCATGCTTTTTTTCCTCTCTACTTTGTTTTTGCAACCACACTTCTCTCACTTTATAAAACAAAATCATACGTTACATCTAATCTGATGTTGATTGCCCCAGGGTGTAAAATCACAGAGACATCAAACAAAAGAAAAATTTGTATTGATGATAAGAAAATGAATTTCTCCAATGACTCAGAAACAAATCTTTTTGAAAGTTAGGGGGTTTCTAATTCTTTGCTTTCAAAACAATTGAAGGAACTGATGATCGAAATAGAATTTTTGATAATAGATCCCTATGTAGTTTTTGGCATATAACCTGAAAGGAGTTCAATAGTTGAATTATATAGCTCCTACCAAAACTTCCATTCCCGTTTGTCCCATCTGCACTGTTACGTGAACAATTTTTATCAGTATTTATTAAAACAATAAAATAGGAATTAAATTCATGCCGAACATTATCTTCCACCGTAAGTAATATTTAGTTATTGTTGCACAAACTATTAATAATTAGAAAACAAAAGAAAAAGAATCTCAGAGGATATAAAGGAAAGTATTGGGAAAGAGAAGAGCATTTGCAGTCAAAATTGAAGGAGAGTTGAGTGATATGAGAATGACCATATATGAGAGGAAAAGTCAGTAAGAGGCTTGAATTTTGTGTGGAACTGGGTAAATAAGAACATAATGGGATGAATGCCCCTAGGTTTCAGAGTTCCAAGTAGATGTAGACAGAGGGCTCAGATGATGTCAGCTACTCGATGAGGCTGACTGTGACTCTAGTTTTCCCTCAGGATTAATGATTTTTAGAAAGGCGCTCAACAACAATGACTGTGATGAGATAAATTCTTAAGAGAACCCTCCCATCAGGAGGAGATTCAATACATCTGAGAAAACTCCCCTCTTACAGAATAAGAGCTTGACTGTTTTCTTCAATGCAGTATTCTCAATGTTTAGAGCCCTGCCTGGCACAGGGTGCTCAAATATTTTCTGTTGCGTGAATCGGCAGTGATTGGAGGTAGCCAAGACTCCTGAGTCTTCACTTACTGGAACTAGTTTGAGTGGGCAATTTTTAATAAAGCCTATTTGAATTTATACTTTATGTGGTTACTCCACAAAGAGAGGAATAAAAATAAGGCCCAATTATGCCTTTATGTTTATGTAACTGTTGGAAAGTTCTCTTCCAAACAAATCTCATGTCTTTCTCAGTAGCTAAAAAAGGAGATAGAGAAGTTATATATAACCAAAAAACAAAAGAAAAAAAAATTATGATTCAAATGATAATATTATTAAATGAAATTCCATATACTAGAATTAAATTATTTGTTTATTATAGTATATACAAAGGAAAAGAATGTGTGTTTGACAAAAGAGAAGTAAAAGACCAAAAGTGTCAATCAGACATGGTGTCATGAGTTGAAATTGTCACAGATTTAGCTTTTAATATGCCAGAATGATTATGTAAAATAAAATTAGTGACAATTGTCAACTGACATTCTTGGAAACATGGGAGGGACTTTGAAGTTGATACTGTTTTTAGAGTAAAATTCTTGATATTTTCTATCAATTAAAATGGCTGTAATTGACAATTTTTGGTCAAAAATTGCTTAGCTTGTAACTTATAGAAATCCAATTTTAATTAGTTTTAACTAAAAGTGGAAATTTATTGAACCATAAACAGAGAAGCCAAGGATGCAATCTAGTTTAGCATAGCTGGATGCAAGGGGTTAAATGATATCAAGACCACACTCTTTGTTCCTCTCTTGGCTTTATTTTCTTTTGTGTTGCATTTATTTCTAAGCAGACTTTCCCCAGTTGGTGGCAAGACAGCCTCAGGAGTCCAAGCTTGTATGATACAAGTACTTGAAGCACTGAAGGAGAATATGTGTTTTTTCCTGATAGCTTTACCAAGGGTGGGGAAACTTTTCATGTTGGAAGGCTGCTTTAATTTAACTGTAATCAACAAGGCCACATTCAAGAAATTTCTACTAGATATATTTAAAAATGTACATTATTTTGTAAAAATCTAACTGCTATGTACTTAAATAATTTCAAAAAATAAAAACTATTTGTTAATTTTAAGGTTAACTAACCTTTTAATGACTTTGTTGAGTCTGCTTTTTCTTGGAAAGCACGTGAGTTGCAGCATGGAGGTCTGCAGTTTCAATTGATTCTCTAGATCAGCAATCCCAAACCTTTTTAGCACCAGGGACAGATTTCACAGAAGACAATTTCTCCACGGACAAGGAGCGGGGTGGGGGGAGGCGGAGCTCAGGCGATGATGCGAGTGATGGGGAGGGGTGCAACTGTAAACACAGATGAAGCTTTCCTCACTCACCGTTTACCTCCTGCTGCGCAGGCCCCCCCACCCCACTTCCTAAGTTTCATGGAAGACATTTTTCCACGGGGGTAGGGGGTGGGAGAGTTCTGCAGCCCAGTCCCTAACAGGTCCTAGGGGTTGGGGACTTTAGCTCTAGATGGGTATCAGTCATTTGTGACCTTAAGGGTGTCTTGATTTGAGTTAGGTAGGAGAATGTGTTAATAGATTTGTGGCAATAAGTGGTTGAAAAGCGAGAAAGCATTCTTCAGGCATGTGGCTGAAGGCATGGGTATTCTACTATATTTTTCCGTATTTTAATTGGATCTTTCTTAGCATCAAACAATGACTTTAAAATGCCATCTCCTAAGAGTTCAATTAATTCCATCTGTAGTTATTTAGGTGCTTTGGTGATACCAGCTAGGTGGGCCTGAAATGCTAATTTGGGTGTGTTGTCATGATTCTCAAAGTCAGTGAACCTTTCATTGTATTTCCCAATTAATAGGTCTATAACAACTTCTCATTCTTCAAATGATTCACATATATCATCCTGCTCATCAATGACCTTTGCTCATCTGAAATTTCCTTTTGAAGAAGAAATGTTTTGAAAAAGAAGAGCTTTCTGTGAAATGTTTGGATTTTTTGCCACGTATCATACATAGACTTAGTTTTACTTCTCAAAGAAATATTCAAGTTGTTTTGTTTGACATATCACATAGAAATGCTGCATTCCTATAGAAATCTTCTTTTAATAATTCATACCACTGATTCTATTCTTCATAAAATTTAACTATCTGTTCTCACAGAGATAAAATTTTGGCTAGCACCTGTCCCTGTGATAGCCAGTGCACTTTCGAATGATATGGAAATCCACACTGAATGCCTCATCTTTCAACTTTAGCATGTTACAAAACTGATGATGTTGTGTCCATTTGCACATAACAATAATTATAACATGTTGCAAAGTGTCACTTACAATGGTAGCTTCAGCACAGAGATTTTACTGATGCAAGATACAAGGAAAAGAAACAAGAGCATCTGGATCTGTTAATACTTTTTTTATCTGTGCAATAAACCCTTCACGTTTTCCTGTCATGGAAGCTGCACTGTCTGTACATACACTCACTAAATTTACCAAATTCAGTCCAACTTCACGATATTTGTCTTGAAAGTTGTTGAAGATATCTATTTCCCATGTTCTGTTCGCAAGAATGCCCAAAGCGAGAAACTCTTTGTAGCAAAGAAAATCTTCTGTTATGACACAAATGAAGTATAAAACCTGCACTGGGTCAGTAGCATCAGCTGATTCATCCAAAATGATTGACGAATATATATTTTCCTTTTGAAGTATTGTGTGAACTTGTTCTGTTAAGTTGAAGGCCAATTCCTATTGCTGATCAATT
>CAUYRB010083835.1:0-20089 GCA_963574695.1 Propithecus perrieri
TGGGAGGGACTGAAATGGCTCCACTCAGCTGAAAGTCTGGGCTTGGGGGCTGGGGCTGTCTGAGACCGGCACTCTGGAGCAGGTCTCACTCCCTTCCACCCTCCCCCTCTCCGTAGCCTCTCCCAGTCCCCTGCCAGCAAGCGGGACCACAGGCTGATGGATCTCCCCTGGCTGCAAAGTGGACTGGGTGGTTCCCTACCCAGGATCGCAGCCTGTGCTGGGTGCACAGCCCTCTTTTGGGAGGAGGGTTGCCCTTCATGCACTCTGATCTGCCCCTGAAGGCGTACATTCCTCAGTAGGCTGTTTCACAGATCTCCCTTCTGTGTCCCAGGGTAGTGTGATTGTGACCTGGGTGTACGGGGTCTGGTCTGCAAGCCTGTCCCCTGGGCCCTGGAGATCAATCCCTGACTCTCTCAGGGGGAGGGGTGCTGATCTTGAATCACCTACAGGGTGTCCAAGCTGGATCTATTTCACTCCACCTCAGGATTTGTCCCGCTCTCCTGGAGTTCCCAGGCAAGCAGCACCTGGGAGGGCTGGCGGGTAGGGAGCTTGCAGTCTGCGTACCCCTCAGTCTGCTCCAGGGCCCCAAAAGGAAATGTCCCAATCCTTGGGGATACCTCCATGTGATGGCTAAATTGTCTCTCTGGGCACCCACGGGTAGGGAGAGAATGGAGTAATATGGCGTCTGCTGATAGGCTCGGGTCTGTGCCCGGGAAGGTGCCCTGAGAGAGCTGGTAGGTGGTGCTGTGTCCGCAAGAGGCCACTCCTCACAGGCGGCAGCCATCTCTGGGCTGGTGTCGGCCGGTGTCTCCAACCGCTTAGGAGCCCACCAACAGTCCAAGATGCAAGGGAGGGGAAAGTTATCTGCTCCACCCACCCTTGTCGCTGGTCTCCATGACTCTCGGGGACCTTTCTCCTTCCGGTTCTCCTCCGCAACTTCTTCCCGTGGAGTCTCCTGTAGTTTCAGGCACCCTTCCTTCCGACTCTCACCTGATCTATGTTTCTCTGCTAGTTTATTTTTTTCTCTTTCTTCTAAAATTTGTCTTTTTTGAAGAGACACTCTGACTGGTGGCTTTTCTCGTCCGCCATCTTGGCTTCTCCTGGAAGATTGATTTTTAACACACAAAGCTATTGAGAGAACTGAGAGTAAAACTGAGCTACTTTGATTTCCTTTCCTTTTTTTTAATTTCGGCTTATTATGGGGGTACACATATTTAGGTTACATATTTGGTCCACCTGAGTTGAGCTTCAAGTATGTCCATCCTCCAGACGGTGTGCATCACACCCATTATGTGTGAAAATAACCATCCCCTCTTCCTCTGTCCCATTTGCCTGACACCCAGTGAATATTACTACTATATGTGCACATAAGTGTTGATCATTTCTTGATATATTAATTATTAAACTATTTATTTTCAACTACAGTTGATTCTTGGACAACATGGATTTGAACTGCATTGGCTCGCTTATATGCAGATTTTTTTCAACCAAAAATATATTGAAAATGCAGTATTTGAGGGACATAGAAGGCCGACTTTTCGTATATGCTGGTTCCAAAGGGAAGACTATGTGACTTGAGTATGTCTGGGTATACTAAGGGACAAATGTAATTCCTAACCCAAAAGTTTGTTGAATGCTTGGTATGTGAAAACTGGCATTCAAAGACAAATCAGACACAGTTCCTCTTTCCTTAAGGAACACATGGTATAATGAAGAAAAGTTAAGAGAGTTCTAAAATGACAGATTAATATTGGATATTTTTTATAATTTAAGAATGTTCAAAAAACAGTGGGAGCCCCCAAAAGAGTGCAAAGATAACGGGAGGCTTCATGAAACTTCTCCTGCAAAGATAACGGGAGGCTTCATGAAAGAATTACATGTAATCTAGGTTTTGAAGAGTGATTAGGAGTTCACTAATTGTGTGTGTGTGTGTGTGTGTGCATGTTGCAGTATATGCAAAACTCACAGGTATGTTGCAGTATGGTAAATGGCAGTATTTTCATATGGTTGTTGCATAGGATTTGAGAATGGGGGCAGAGAGAGCCACAGGAATGAAGATGAACATGAACATGAAGGGCCTTATACACCTTTATTAAAGTAGGTAAGAGGTTTTAAGCAGGTGAATGACATGTTTATATTTGCATTTTGGAGCCATATCTTTGAAATTAGTGTGGGCTATGGATTGGAAGAGGGAAAGACAGGAGGCAGAGAGACCAATTACAACAGAAAGATGTTAAGTCAGAGAACTAATAGACCTGAGTTAAGACAGTATCAAGGGTCTGGAAATAACAGCATAGATAAGGGTGCGTAGAATAGAACTCAACAAAGCTGCCTTTCTGGCCACTGGGACTCTTTCCAAAATGCTGGCGACTATCAAGCCTCTGAAGACAGGGGGCAGACACTGGTTCTGAGAAAGTGTGACGAGACACACACAGACACACACAGACAAGAACTCCTGTCGGCCGAGGGATGAGGGAACACCATGACTAAGAAATATCAGAGAGATATGGACTAAAATCTTAGTACTACCACTGCTCTTCTTTGTGATCTTAGGCTTACTAATTACTCCTGTTGAGCCTCAATTTTTCTCAGATACAAAATAGGTATAAAAATTATTCCTCACAAACTTATTGAAAGGATTAAATATTATGATACTCAATATATAAATTGATTATCAGAGTGGCATCCCTACAGTGAGCTGGCATTCATTCATTTGCTTTTTCATTTATTTGAAAACATTCATTCATTTTCTTTTTTCTGTGATTGCCAGCAATCAGGAAGGCAAAGACCAGGGAGGGGAGTCAGGCGAGCATCTGAAAGACTTCCTGATTCTACCAGGCCATGGAGTGTAGTGGTGAAAGCCCTGCACAGGGAGGGAGAAATCCTGGGCACCAGTCTTTCCCTACCCCTAACTTGACCTCCCCACTTTCATTTTATACATGGAAGCCACTCTGATCTTCTGAATGTCTGAATGACAAGAGAGCTAGAATCTGGAGTCATTTTCCAGGCAAAGTTTAGGCAGCAGTGGCAGCATTTTTTTTTTCCCCTGGGGCCACTAGGCATGCCAAGCACACTTCAGTTACTAGCCATAGAATGCAGAGATAGTATAGAAGAAAAGGAAAAACATAAAAGAAAATCCCTTCTTGAAAGGGGTATTCCATTTGAAATCCATTCAGTACAGTAAAGCTTAATTGAGTAACCACGTTAGGTACTAGGTACACAAAGGACAGAAACACATAGTGCCTGTGCTAGAGAGAAGTTTATAGTTCAGAGAGATGTTCTTAGGCCTCAGTAGCTTAGGTCATTGACCCCACTTTCCTCTTGCCTTTGTGTGGAAATAGGCTTCAGAGTTAAAGCACTCTGGCTGAAGGCACTAGCATTTCAGGTGAATGACTACATGGCACTATGACAAAAGCAGAGGAAAAATGAATTTTCTGGCACTGATTTTCTTAGACTTACACTGGATTTTCAAGATACATAGCCTTCAAGAATAGATGGATGTGACTCTTGCTTATCCCAGAGGGCCTCTTCCTAGACATTAGAGAATCCCAGCTGGACATGCCAGCTCTTTTCTCTCTTTCCACTGTGAGCTTTACTTACTTTTCTGATGATAAAAATGTCAGAATGGATACATTTCAGGGAAATGAACAGTTTAAAATGTTGCCTGTTTAAAAATTAAAATTAATTTGCCCTGTGAGTCGTGAGTCTCATTTTAATAGTACCCTGAATAATTCAGGAGCTGCAGATTTTGTTTGGAGCTTGTGCTGCAGTTTTTGGCTGTCTTGCTTGGGAAGCAGCCTGTGCAGAAATGCTTAGCATGTACAGAATAAATTCTCCTGGGGTCTGCACAGCACAGGGTCTTAGGAATATGGTTATGAAAGGTACAAATTAGAATATTTTCAAGAAAAGACTGAAAAGGTCATGTAGTTTGACCCCAGCTTGTGGGCTTATCTGAGAAACACAAGCTAATGAAAGGGGAGTTACCTACTTACCTATCCCTGCTTACACCTTTTCACCATCCCTTGAGATCTACAAGATAATGTCTAAAATTTTTGGCATTAAACATGAGGACCTCAGTGTCCTGGCTCCTATCTACTTTGCTGTCTTCAACTTATGTCTTGCTTCTTTGTAATGTAGACTTTTGGCTCTAGCCATGTTGAACAACTTGCAGTTTCTAGAAGCATCCTGCTAATTTGATCTTCCCGCCTTTCACCTACTGTTTCTTCTGCCTGGGAGACATTCTTAATCACACTTTTCCTGTCATAAAACCTTTAAGAAGTACTTGTCCTTAATGCTCCAGCTTAATTGTCACCTCCTTTGGGAAGCCTTTCCTAAAACTCTTAAATGTAGATGCCTCCTATCTACATTCACCCATGCCTGTGCTTTTCTTTCTCATAGTACTTACTCTACTATGTAGCCATTGTCTATATAGGTTTATTTCTTCCATTGAAACAAAAACTCCTTGAATTCAGAAGCTGGACTTCAAATGCCTATTGAATTGATTGGGGTCAGACAAGTCTACTACCCTCAGCTTCAAATCTCCATTTCCCAAAGTGGTGGGAGAGTGTCTGAAATTCCATCATTAGAGAGCTTCTTCTTTTTGGTCAAACATTGCTATTTCTCTTCCAATGGCCCTCAAAGATGTGGAGCATACCATGGAATATCAGCTCTAGAAGAGTCCCTGAAGACTCTTCAGACCTTCTTTCTATTTTAAAACTGAGAAAATGAAGGCCTAGAGAGAAGAAATGACTCATAGAATGATGTAGCTTACTAGAGGTAAATTCAGGAGTAGAGCCTGGGAATTGTGACTATACATTTAAGATCTACATATCATGTGGGGATCAAATTCTTTCACACCAGGAATGAGAACCCTGGGAATCTGTAGTAAGGGTAATGGTTGAGATCAGGAAAACATTACAGAAAAGGAAAGGCAGAGAATCCTGAAGCTAAACCACACAAGTCAGTATAATGGAAAGAGCCTGTGAAGACAGATGTATCTACTAGCTGTTTGGCTTCTGGCAAAATTTATTTTTCTGTCTTTGAACACTCACATTAATGCCACTCATATTTATTGAGATTTTTAATCTGTAAAGTGGCACAGTGATATTTACCCCTTTGGGATTGTTGTAAAGATTAAATGAGATAGGATGCAAAAGTGACTGACCAAGAGAATGTGATCAGTAAATGTTCATTCCTTTCCTTACTTCACAGTTTCATTTGAGACTGACCCTATCATATGTCTTGAGAATTTGGGGGAAGCACGCATAGAAGCTAAGATATTCTTGTAGGGTTTGCTACAAAAACTGAGATGTTTTCATATTTCTCTCAAGAGAGTGGAAGAGGGAAAAGGCCATACAGGGAATTCCAGTACAGGAGGAGTCATTCTAACCACTGCTGAAACAGCACCACAGACAGCTCCATAGCTGGGCAACCTGCCTTGGCTGGAGATGACTCCTCTGGCCTCAAGATTTCATTTTATTCTTGTTTGTCACTTGTAGTCCTTCCACCTACCCTACACTCTGAACATTGAATTTGTCCTGTTTACTAATTATATTGAACTATATAAAAATCTTTCATAACTCTTTTTGTATACATTGTTTACCTTACTTGCAATGCCTTGCCCCCATTCTCAGTCAGAACAGCTGTCACTCATACGTAAAGATTACTTCATATGTCATTTCCTAGTGAGGCTTTCCTTTGTTTGGCAGCCCCCTATGGTTTCAGGCTCCCTTCTCTGTGTCTTCACAACACAGTGCTTATTTCCCCGCCATTACTCTTATATGCTGTATGGCACATCACTCTCAAGTTAGAGCTACTAGAGGGCAGGAAACTTATCATATTTTTCTTTGGATTGCCGATACTTGGCTACTTTCAAGAAATGAGTAGGTGCTCAGTAAATGTTTAATTCTTGGTAATTGTGCTTAAGGAAAAATTAGTCCATGGTTAGTTTAGTTAAAGAATATTTCTTATATTTATTTTAATTCTGAATATAAAGGGAAAAGATGGTCTTTTGGTTCTAAGCATTTTTCCTTAATTTAATATTCTCATTTCCCCTTACTTATTCATATCCCTGTCTATTATTAAGGATTTGCAATTAATTCCCTCACACAACTGTTTAGATGCCGCCTTTGTTTTTGTCTATAGAGATCATGAGGCTAATGCTCTGTGCAATACGGTTCATAGTGAATATTTGCAGAAAGCCCAGTTAGAGACAAAGACCACCCTCTTCACTCTGTTGCTAAGACACTATCTTAAAAAGGAGCTGCAGTCCAGGTGTGATGAATCTTTCTCATATATCAAAGCTTTTTAACAAACCTTTGCAAAATCTTCTCAGAAAGCTTTAATTCAGAAATATAAAGCTAGCAGCACAAATCCATGGCATGATTCATTCATTTCTTTTTCTTTAAAAAATTGTGATCCCCATATAAGCATTTCTTTCTTGGGAGGCTTTTCCATTTTAATCAGTTTTTTTTTCCTAGAGAACTTGCTCCTAAAAGTTGTGTACAATTTGTGATGCAGACAGAATGAAAACGAATGGGGGAGAAAAAGGCTGCCACGTTGAGGATGGATCTGTTCTTCAGACAGTTGCTCAATATCTCTTCAATCACTGAAAAGAAAACATTTTAACTTGTCATCCCAATTTAGGAAACAATGCTGTGATTCTAAAACCTCTTTAACCTCATCTCAACCTGAACTGTGTAGTCTTCTTTATAGGTATCTCTTAAAAACTTTGGAAAACACCAGGATTGAATTATTTGTCAATTAAAAATGTGTATTTCTTAAATAAAACTTGTGAGACTACATGGGTCAGTAAATGTGCATGACTGCTAAAAACAATACAAAACGAAACTCCAGTGTCATCTTAGGCTGCATTAATTTCGGTAGTGTTCCAAGTGAAGGAGGCAATAGCACTTTCGACTCATTTTAAACTGAACACAAGTTGGATCACTGCATTAATCTCTGGGAGCTATGATTTTAAGAAGGATACAGCATATTCTTGAAGGAGTATGTTCAGAGGCAGATCAGGAAAGCGGAAAGGCTGAGAAGGTGGCCATCTGGAAACACTTAAGAAACTAGACTTGTATACTAAAAAACCATCTTACTATCTCTTTTTTTTGCCTTTGGAAGAGGCTTTATAGGGGCATCAATTAATTCACCAATATTCCTAAGGTAACTTGGAGGTGGGTGGGTTCCACTCACGTTCATCTCAGTTCCTTATAACTCTGTGCCCTCCCTATACCGAAAATCTCCAAATCCTGCTGAATTCACCAACTCCTCTAGAAAGACAGCTTCTCTGTACACCATTTACAACTGGCTTGGTCCTTCAACTCCACTCAGATTAGCAAATGCTCATGGAACACCTTCTACAAGATCATTTGTATAGGCATCTCCAGATAGGCTGGGAGGTAGCATGAAGGATGCAAGGCACAGGGTACTTAAAGGTTTAGATTCTACTTCTGCTACTTGCCAGCTGTGTGTTCTTGGAGATAATGTAATCTCTCCCAAGAATCTGTTTCCTTATCTGTAAGATAAATAAAATAATATATTCTCGGGGTTGTAGTTAGGATCAAATAATATAACATATAAGAAAGTGGTTGGTTTGATAAATGGCTAGTTTCCTTTCCCAGTTGGACTGTCTGCTATCTAACAAAATTTATTCGATGACTGAAGAAAATGTTTTTCAATCTCTGCCCATTTTCCTTCCTAAAAATACCCACATTCATTACCAAAAAACAAACAAACAAACAAAAAACCCCCAAAAAGCTCTTAGAAAGAATAAAAGCAGCATGACTCTGTCTCTATACCTTTTTTTACTAGAGGGTCATTGTTACAGTTGTTTGTAAATTAGTCATATCTACTAGAGCTAATAGTCAACATTTACTAGGATTTACCTACTTTTTTGCTATTCTCACAGCAACCTTGCAAGTTAAGTTGTTGCTAATTCTCATAGCAAACCTTCAAGTTAAGTATAGTATATTACTTTGAGTGCTTTACAGGGGAAGAAGTGGGAGCTTGTAGAGTTTGAGTGATTTGCCCTGGGACATGCACCACTGCGAGACAGAGCCGGGATTCAAAGCCAGGTTAGTATGGCTGTAAAAGTCATGCCCTGTCTGCAATAACATAGATTTCTGATCCTAGGAGTCAGAAACTTTATCTCAAGTCTTCTTGTAATCCCATTAGCTAAGAAAGTGTCCTGCATGAAGCAGGTGTTCAATATCAGTTCATTTAATTGGATTAAATTGAACCAAATAATTATTTCATCACAATCTTTTGCTTTCCAGGTGGTAAATCTAGTTGTATATAATTACTTTATTAATAACCACAAATGCTCATTTACAAGGATATATCTGAAATCAAGTCATCCATTAAAAATATTTTTTTCACTTTTCCAAAGTGATTAAAAGAATCTTACAAAAACTTCCAATTTAATTTATGAGCTATATTAACTTGGACTTTCATGTTTTAAAATTTAGAAGTAATTGGGGCAATGCCAACTCTGAGTCATGGTGAGAAAATATTAATTGAGACATGTATCATAATGATGATGGTGCTCTTTTTCAGTATTAAGAGTTTTGGGAATGATTTCTTGAAATTTTATGGAATCTCATTTATTTTCGAGGAGATTCATATTTAGGGAAGGCATGTGTCCAAAGCCAATTTTAATATATATTTTTTATCCTGGGCTACCTTCCATGGCTCAATAGATGGTACCACCATACTTGCATTTCTCCTATCTTCAAATTTGGAGGTCATCTTTGGGAGACAGTTTGGCCCAGAGAAAATTCACTGACTTTCATATAAAATACACCTCAATTTGCATTTTACTTTTCTGTAAACCTTTTACCTGGACTCCATGCATCAGTCTCTACCTGTTCAATCTCTTCTATATATCACCGTGAGAGTAATTCTTCTAAACCTTAAATATAATAATCTTCCTCCCTGTTGAAAAACTTTTTATTTATCTCCATTTCTGTAAAGTGAAAACTCAGAGCTAATAGCCTGATATTCATTATCTTCCACAATTCGACTCTAAACTTCAGTTAAGCACGGTGGTTAAAAGAGTGGCTTTGGCCTCAATTAGATATTTCTTGGAGTCCTGGCTGTTCACTTTGGGAAACTTAGTTAACCTTATTAAGCTTTAGTTTCCTCATCTGTGAAATCAGGGCAGTAATGGTGTCCAGCTCATAAACCTCTTGCAAAGAACAGACGATATATTGCACATGTTCTTGGGCCAAGATTTTATTCTATTACTCAAAGAATATACAATTTTACTTTTTATAACTGATCCAATCATCCTCAAAAGCTGTATGCCATTTGGAAGCTGGAAAGAAGGATGAGGGTGGGGGACTAAAAATTTCCAATTACTGGTATCTCAGTTCTATCCAGCTTAGAAAATAGCTTTTGGGAATTTCAGTCTCTTTGGATAATGTTCCTCTTTTAAATCCCTCTTACTCTCTATTCATCCCCAAATGCATGAGATTGGGGCTGGCTTCCCTCTGCACACTGTTTTACTTTCCTCTGGCTCTTTTCATCTCCATGGCAATGTGTTTTTTGGCCTGACCACTGGCATAGGAGCTGAAGTTGTTGACTGGTGAACTCGTGATCTTTTTTCCAGCCTCCAACTGGCTCTTTAGTTCATTCTCTTTGGATGATTTGAAATTTTCCAGGCAAGGAAGACATGGTTGAGAAGGGTGTAAGCAGTCCCCAGCAGAAGAAATGGCAAATGCAAGGGTGTAGAAACATGAGAGAGTTTGGCAGATTTGGAAGTTTTTTGTAATATTTTGGTGTGTCTAGAACATAAGGTGCACGTAGGTAGAAGTAAGAGAAAAGGCTGCAGAGATAAAGGTGGGGGCAAAATCATGAAAAGTCTTATTTATATACTAAGGGATTAATAAGTGATTTGATAAGTCATAGGGCATTATTAAAAGGTTTTAGCCAAGGAGTATCATGGTCAGATATTTGTTTTAGAAACAAATCATTCTGGGGTTGGGGCTGTTAGGTGATAAAGGACTGATTTCAGGAACACTGATAATGAACGAGGGTGGCAAGGCTGATGGATTGACAGGAGATGGGGTTGAAGAAGAGAGAATGACTCCCAGGTTACTGATCTCAGTAACCTGGATTTCAAAGAGGCAGAGTCTGATAGACCTCATGCATTTTGCAGAACCTTTAAAAGCCACTAGGACATGCTGTCAGGAGCATTTGCATTCGAGGGTGAAATAGTGTATATAGAATTGAGTTTTGTATTGAGCAGTCCAGACAGCTTTGACTCAGAGTCTGTCAAAGTCCATTATTGTTTTTCTGCTATGATGTTTGGTGGGTGAAATAACCCAGGAAGCACACTGCAAACCAATGAACATCTTGAAGTACTTACCCCATCAAAGCTAAAGAGTGACAAGAGAGAGCAGTCATTGAAATGTTATTTCATTCTGCATTTATGACCACACAACAAACATCTATGCACACACACACTCTCTTTAGCAAAGGATTAGTAGTTCAGTGGGGTATGCAGCCCTAGTAATAATTCCCTCATGTCTGTCCAGTATGTTTTAGTTCATGTAGCATCTTCACATTTTCCCCTAATAATTTTCACAGGTAGAGTGTGAGAGGGGCAAACAGATGTCCTTACTTTGCATACAAGGAGATTGACCCTCATAGAGATTAAAAGATTTGTCCAGTGTGGCAGAACTGGTAAGTGATTGTGCTGGCTCTTGCACCAAGTTCTCTGTTTATAGAGCTGAAATTGGAATCATGTCTTTGGAGTTCATTTCTAGCATTTTCTACCATTGCATTGAGTCAGTAGTTTCTCAGAATCTGTTATTCATCATATAGTACAATGAAATGGTTCTTTTAAAAACATTTATTGGAATCTATTATTATATTGATGATATATTCATAGATAAACACATATACATGTATGTTTGAAAGTTAAATAGTATGGTATAGTATTTGTAAGAATTCTTTTGGTTGAAAGTGACAGAGACTGAACTTAAACTTGTTTAAAAAATAAGAAAATGCAATGTTTTATGTAGTTGGGAGGTGGAGGGTGATTAGTGTGTTTTCCTTCAGCCTTAGCTAGATCAGGGGCTCCAATAATTTTCTCTTTCTCTCTGCCCCACACTCCTTCCTTTCCCTCTTTCTATATTTTCCTCCTTCCTTCCCTCCTCTCTCTTTCTTTTTTGCCCGTCTCATACTATCCCTTTATCCTTCCCTCCTTCCATTCCCATTCCTTTATCTCTGTTTTCTTTTGTGTTGTCTTCATTTCCAGGCAAAGTCTCTCCCTGTGGTTTTAAGAATGGCATTGAAAGCTCAAAATTTACATGGAACTTAGTATTTACAATCTTAGCAGTAAAGAAACCCTCCCTCCTAGCATCCTTGTTAATTATCTCCAAAATATCGATTGGTCCTTCTTGGTTATGTGCCCTTTTATGAACAAATATAATTTAACCAGGGTACTCTGGTCTGGCAGCCAGTGTCAGAAGCCCCATGCTGTGGTGGTGGAAGTGTCTTCCCTACTAATTCTCCCCACCCCAAGATCATAGGTAATGGGGGAGTGTTGTTTGTCAAAGAGAAATTAGGTGCTATTATCAAGGGAAGAATAAAGAATTCTGAACAGGAAAAACCCAGAGATGTTACAATGCTCTCTAGGACAGCTTTCAAGATGGGGAAAGCAATGGTGGCCTTCTCATTTTAGCTCCTCTACTCTTTATTGTACAGCTTATAGCTCTTCTGCTCTTTACTGTGTAACTTTTGCTGGACTCAGTTTTCTCAGCTGTACCATGAAGATCAGGTTGCTTGTCCAACTACTGCAAATGGCTACTTTGAGGATCAAAGGGAGTCCCCAAGTATTAATACTTTGGTGATGGTTGCAGCTGTATAAACATAGAACATCCGCTCCAGGGTCTGTGGGCTCCGCCAGCCATGTCCCATTCCTGTCTGCATCCTCCCAGGGACAGTGTGTACTCAGGAAATGTCCACAGTGCAGCAGAGTCATTTCAACAGAGGCCACGTGGAGAGGCAGTACTTAACCCAAGGGATATATTTCTAATTGTGGATTTAAACACACTCTGGGGGGAAATATTTAATTGCAAGGATGCCTTCAAGTACTCCTTATGTGACACCTCCTAGATGTTCCTCTGCTGGGCTCCAGAAAGCCAGGCAGTGTGGTGAAAAGAAAAGGGGAGTTAGACTCAGAGAATTGGGGTGTATGTTAGGTGGCGTATCATCCATATGACCTTGAATTTATTACTTAATCTGAGCTCATTTTTCCAATCTCTTAAACAATGAAAGTGATGCATGTTTGTCTTGCCTTTTCGTATTAGGAACAAATGAGACTGGTTGAAAAGGTTTAGGATGAAGCCAGAGCTGGGTTTGAGCCCTCCTTTGTCTACTTATGTACTGTACTCTGTTGGTGCCCTGCCCAGGCCCCCCTCGAGTGGATCCTTTCTATAGTTTCTGTGTTTCACCCCAGATTTGGTTTCCTTTTGCTTCTAATGGCCTATGCCTGTGACGCTTCTTGAGAAGATTGCGACTTTGGCAAGTGCCAGAAGTTTACAACCCTCTGGAGGCCTGCAGCCAATGACTGCCATGTCAGCCCAGCCCCCTCGCTCTGGCGGTTTGTTTCTGAGGTGAAATCTCTCCTCTGGAGCTCCCTGGTTGGATCAGGACTTTGTCTGAAATCCTATCCTTGTTTGTCTTCTTTTTCTTCCCTCTCCTGTTTTCCCTACTTAATTACTGGTTTCTCCTGGGAGCTTCTCCTTCATAAATTATTGGAATACAAATTCTCTTCTCAAGATGAAGGAACTTGATTTAAGATAACTTACTAATGTCTAACCTAGGTAACTCAGGTAAAGGGTTACTCACCAGGAACCTCATTTTCCTCGTCTGGAAAAAAGACGACAACATCTACCACATAAGATTTTTGGATCGTAGTAGTTATTCAGTAAATGGTAACAGGTATTTCTAAGTACATTGTAAGACCTGCAACTAATAAATGCAGGAGTAACTTCTTATTTTATGATCTAGGAGGGTAGTCCAAATTGATCAGTTCAAACTAGTGTTGGGGTTCAGTTCTCTATATACAGATGAATGTGTCTGCTTTGAGGTTCCAGGATCCATGTCTCCTTGTCTGCTATCTAATTCCACCACCTGCCCTTTCCCCACCCCTTAAGTTGTGCTTCTAGGCTCTCTCTGGCAGCTACTGTCCTTGAGGAAGAGTCTGTTGAGCCATTTGTGGAAATAGCCATTGCCTCAGTGAGCAGAGACCTCCCTTCCCTCATTCCCAGATTAAGTACTGGCTGTAGCTTCCCAAGTGAGCACTGACGAAGCACATTTATTGCTTTAGAGGAAGTGTGGCAGGACAGGTGGGGATTGCCAGGCAGCAAAGTTTCCCACATGCACAAAGCACTCAGACCCTTTGCCTCCAATTTGCTGCAGGCTTGTGGGGAAATTGTAAGTAGACTATGAGTGACTGGTTGAACACAGAAGGGGGGTCCAGACAGAAAGGCTAGAGAAAGCCTTGTCTGATCAAACACTGTGCGTTGCTGCCCTGTTCAAGGTGGAAAGGTTAGCAACTTTTCCCTGTTCACTCAGCTCTACACCTTGGCTGCCAAACACCCATGCTTGCTTGGGGCTATGACAAGCCCTTTCTGTAGCTCTGTGAAGGAAGTGACAGCTGTTGAGAAATATCAGGCAAAAAGAAAAGAACTAAGGATTTCTCTCAAGGAAGTGAGCAGGGTTTGAAAGCTGTGCATTTGGTATGATTAAAAAAGAAAACAAAGGAATAGAGCATATTAAGGCAGGAAGGAGTCTAAGAGATCGTGTAATCTGATTCCTCACTTTATAGATGAGCAAACTGATGCCCATTGAGGAGAACGTTTTGCTCTTAAGTCACACAGCTAGTTAATGGCAGGAGGGTTTATAACCTAATCTAGACAAATGGCCAGTAAATTTTTCCATCATTCCCTTCTATCTGGTTACTCTTTCATTTTAGTTCTTTTTCTGCTGTGTGGTTATTTAAGTAATATTTTACTATTCAACTTGCATAATTTGAGGCGGCACTGTGTGTCAGCACCATGTAGACAATTTGTAATTCTTACAATAGACATATGAGCAGACATTGATACCCTTGATAAAGTTGTGAGAGGTTACACAACTTGTCCTGGGTCACATAGCTAGTAAGTGGTCAAAACCTCTGTCTTTCTGACCAGAGAATTCCCACACTTTCTAAGATATGATGCTACCTCTGAGGGTTGGTCTCTGGGGTCTATCAGGATTATGAATACAAATTTGGGAGAAAAGGGAAGAAGTACATGGAGCTAGACAGGAGGAGGCTGGAATAAAGAAGTTGGGACAGTGATGGCTGTAGGTGGCCCTTGGAGTCCCTATCAGCCAGAAGGATGGGGTCAGTGGGATTCTTTAGGATAATGGCATGAATGTATGTCCCATGGGCAACATCCCTTGTTTCAGGTTTAAAGTAGATATATAAAATTAAAAAAAAAACCCCAAATTTCCCCTAGTTTCTGCAAGAGAAAAGACAGGCTGAGTGTCACATGTAAAAAGATGTAATACATTGGCTTGTATTCTTACAGGTCATGAGGCTATGGGAGGTTTGAGCTGTGGAATGAGACAAGGAAATCAATTTAATCTCTTCTAACTAAAAAACTTTTTGTCCCATCAAACAGAAAGTTGGCAAGTCTTACATTCAGAATGTAATTTTGTTTCTGGAATGGATTTAGTATGATAGCAGATAAAGTGCGTTTCTGCATGTGACCCCTATTAAAAGCCAAGTGCATGTAAACAGTGCTTCATGCAGTCCCTTGATGAGGTACAAAACAGGCAATGTACAGAATGAAATATTCGCAATGGGAAACATGCATTCTTTATATACCAAATTGCCCTCAGGATGAAGAAGAAAATGAATACAAGTAGTTAGAAGAATGATGAAAGTGGCTTCAACACATTTTTTATGTTATGATGAAAAGCTTTTGTTTATATTAGATTATATTTTTCAGCCAGGCACGGTGGCTCACGCCTGTAATCCTAGCACTCTGGGAGGTCGAGGCAGGTGGATTGCTTGAGGACAGGAGTTTGAGACCAGCCTGAGCAAGAGGAAGACCCCGTCTCTACAAAAAATAGAAAAATTAGCTGGGTGTGGTGGTGTGCGCCTGTAGTCCCAGCTACTTGGGAGGCTGAGACAGGAGGATCACTTGAGCACAGGAGTTTGAGGTTGCTGTAACTAGGCTGACACCATGGCAGTCTACCCCGGGTAACGGGGAAGCTCTGTCTCAAAAAAAAAAAGATTATATTTTTCATTTTGAAATATTGGAACCAAAAGCTTGAAGGAAAAATACCCATAATGCTTGCACAGTATCATCGTTATCATATTACTTTTAGTATTTTGGTTTGTTGTTTTCCCATCTTCTTCTTCTATGGTTGCCTTCTTGTATAATTTTAATTTTATGTACAATTTCAAATAGTGATTTTCTAGTGAAAATAATATCTTCATTATTTCCTATGTTATTATATAGTTTCCACAAAGGCGAGTTTTAATGATTCCCTATATCTGCTAACTGAGTAGATGATAAATTATAACCTTTTTCCTACCATTGCGCAAATGGTAGGTTGTTGCTGTATATGGAACCACATTTCATCAAGACTTTTTTCCTTTTTTTTAAATTTCAGGATATTATGGGGGTACAAACATTTTGGTTACATGTTATGACTTTGCCACACTCAAACCATGATTTGAGGCGTGCCCTTTCCCCCTTACAATGCTCACCACGTCCATTAGTTGTGAGTTTATCCACCCCAAACCCCCAATCCCTAAAGAATATTACTACTGTGTGAGCACCTTAGTGTTGCTCAGTTAGTGCCAATTTGATGGAGAGTACACATGGTGCCTATTCTTCCATTCTTGTGATACCTCACTTCGGAGGATGAGCTCAAGCTATATCCGGGAAAATATAAGAGGTGCTACATCACTGTCGTTTTTTATAATTGAGTAGTATTCCATTGTAAACATATACCAAATTTCATTAATCCACTCATGAATTGATGCGCACTTGTGTTGTTTCCACATCCTTGCAATAGTGAATTGTGTTGCCATAAACATTTGGGTGCAGGTGTTTTTATTATAGAATGCTTTTTGTGCCTTTCGGTAGATGTGGCTTTCTGAACATACCTCCCCCGACCCAGGCGCTTGCCTTCTCGCGCTGGCACGTCAAACTCCGCCCTTGAATGGGCGGAGTAAGGAGAGAAGCCGCTTTCTGGGCTGAGTCGCCCAGCGGCCTGGGATGGCGCTTCTCCCGGGCCCAGCCCGCTTGTACTTCACACCGACTGGACAAACTCTGTCCTTGGAGGGGTGGAGTAATGAGCGAAGCTGCTTCATCCAGACTTCGACATTTCTTGTACTGGCATATCTCTTTTAATCAAGTCTTATTACTAATTACATTAATAAATTTTCTGATTTTAAACTATTCTTGCATTCTTCATATAGACTCTGTGATAATGTATTCTGAACTCCATTTGCCAAAATATTATTTGGATTTTTATATCTGTGTTCATAAATATGATTGACTTAAACAGACACAATAGGCAGCCTGTTCTCCTTGAAAGCTCATGGCTCTTTTGTCAGAAAGACTTGGTTTTGGATTCTGTCTTTCCTGGTTAAAGGACTTTGCACAAATTACTTAGCTTTTCTTTTAGTCTGTTCTTTTATTTTTTATTTGATTGTGTATTTTGAAAATAGCACTCAAGAAATATGATGTTTACCTGTGATTTAATACTCTATTCTGAAAAGTAACTTGAATATTATATTCAAATTCTAAAAGGTAATTTGAACGACCCATTGCATGGGTCAAAGTTATTATAAATTCACATAGACCCTCATCATACTTAAGATTGTGACAACATTTTTCTTTCAAAGTTAGTGGCATGAGATTTGTGGATTATGACAAAAGTGTGAGAAGGTATTACACAAGCAACTACCAATGTGGTATAATATGATGGATCTTAAACCCTGATCTGCTGTTTGCTAGCTGAGTAGGGAGGATTACCAGGCCTGCCCAACTGGACAAAACCCATACTCCCAGGTAGTTCTTATGTGCAGGCACTTAGATTAGGGAAACACAAGTATAGCGGATAGAGAATTATAGACTTTTTGTTTACACTGTTTGAAAGCCCTGTTATTTATTTGTCAATTTTAAGAAAATTTCCTAATCTTTCTGGACTTCAGTTTTATACCTCTATTACAAAGTTATAAATTGTCTTTCATGTAGTAAGTTATCAATATATGGCATATATTATTATGATTTCCCTTGACACTGAGATACTTCTCCCTACATATTAATGTTTTTTGTGGGTGAGATGTATCTCAAAATTAAGAAAAACAATTCTGGTCAGTTGCCAAGCAGAAGAATTAGTTACTGGACTGTTATGTTGGCTGAAGATATGTGAACTTGTTCATACATGGAGATTATTTAATCACGTGATTGCTGACTCAGTTAAATTGGTTGTATCAATATCACTACTGGCGGGGTTGAATTTTTAGCTTAAATTTGGATCTTTAATTATTGACTTATATGCCTTCAAAATATTGCATTATGATGCAGCATTAAAATGAAAAATATATATATTTCCAGAAGAATGATTGACATATACCAGACAATGCAATGCAAGGAAATAAAAACTGCTAGACTAGATCATAAAAATCTTAAAGTGGGAAGTTGGGGTGACCAATTTATGTATTTGAAGGATTATCATAGGAATATATGTATTTGAAGGATTGTCATTTAGGTGCCAAACAGCTCTTTCTTGAAAGCTGTTAGCTAACTTTCAAGAGAAGTTGGCTAACTTTCAGGGTACTTCCTTCAGTAAAGAAACAGAATAAAGCTATGAAGGCTATGTAGATGGAACATCAATATTTTTCTGTATGTCTGAAAATAATAGCGTCAGTCCTAAAGATACGAAAAGGCCACTATCCCAAACATAAGTTATGCAAAGTCTAAAACTTAGGCTCCATGCTGGATTAAGCCACTGAAGAAAAACATGGGAAAATATAGATGATTGTTAAATCTAAGAAGGTGAATATTTATGTGATTCTCTCACTCTGTCCCCTAGCAAAGTTGTAATGAAATGATGTGCCTTACAATGAACAAATTAGGACCTGGGAAGTATGGTGTGGCAATGTAATCGGGTAATTACCTTAGTCTCTGTACCTGAACTTTTACGACAGGCTAGAATAATTTTACTGAGTAGCAATTTGCTGATTTGTGCTTCAGTATGTCTGGGTTTTGCCACATAGGAAGGTTTGATTTTTTTTTTTTTCCACTTTAAAGAGTTAATAGAGGTGGAGTATTATTCATGTTAGCAAGCACTACAAACTCATGTGAGATTTTTGGTCTTTTTGAGTTTTGTAGAGTTACAGAGATGTAAATGATGTTAACATAAAGCTTAAGTAGCAATAAATGTTTGTATTGTTTAATGCCTTGCCTGTTTTGAAATGATAGCCACATACACAATATGGAGTGGTAATCGTTTTCAGAAACAGCACACACTTTGAAAAGCCTGGTGTCAGCTACAACTTCAAAAATCCCTGAAGAGGTTTTTTTTCATGTACTTTAAGAAGAGTCTGAGGAATATGGCATAAATAGCCACTCCTTGTTGTATTCCATAGCACCTGTGGTCATGGGAACCATAGCCACCATGGGGTACAATAGAACTATTAAACATATTCTTCTTACTAACTGAAATTTTGTATTCTTTGATCATCTTCTCTCCAGCTCTGCCCCTCCCCCACCAGTCCCTGGTAACCATCATTCTATTCTCTATTTCTATGAGTTCTATAAGTTCAACATATTTTAGATTTCACATATAAATGAAATCATGTGGTATTTGTCTTTCTGTGCCTGGCTTATTTCACTTTACATAGTGTTCTCCGGGTTCATGTACATAGTCACAAATGACAGGATTTCCTTCTTTTAAAAGGCCGAATGGGGGGGAGGAGCCAAGCTGGCAGACGAGAAAAGCTGCCAGTCAGAGTGTCAGAGTGTCTCTACAAAAGAGACAAATATTAGAAGGAAGAGAAAAAAATAAAATAGCAGAGAAACATAGATTGGGTGAGGGTCGGAAGGAAGGTTGCCTGAAACTACAGGAGATTCCACAGGAAGACGTTGCGGACGAGAACTGGAAGGAGAAAGGTCCCCGAAAGGCTTGGAGACCAGCGACAAGGGTGGGTGGAGCAGTTAACTTTCCCCTCCCTTGCATCTTGGACTGCTGGTGGGCTCCTGAGCGGTTGGAGAGACCTGCCCACACCAGCCCAGAGATGGCTGCCGCCAGTGAGCAGGGGCCTCTTGGGGACACAGCGCCGGGCTCCCAGCCCCCTCGGGCCACCTCCCCGGGCACAGACCTGAGCCTATCGGCAGACACCATATTACTCCATTCTTTCCCTCCCCTTCCCTACGCGTGGGTGCCCAGAGAGACAATTTAGCCATCATACGGAGGCATCTCCAAGGAACAGAACATTTCCTTTTGGAGCCCTGGAACAGATTGAGGGGTACTCAGACAGCGAGGTCCCTACCCACCAGCCCTCCCAGGTGCTGCTTGCCTGGGGACTCCAGGAGAGCGGGGCAAATCTCGAGGTGGAGTGAAATAGATCCAGCTTGGGCACCCTGTAGGTGATTCGAGGCCAGCACCCCTCCCCTGGGCAGGGTCAGGGATTGATCTCCAGGGCCCAGGGGACAGGCCTGAAGACCAGACACTGTACACCCAGGTCACGATCGCACAGCCCTGGGGTACAGAAGGGAGATCTGTGAAAGAGCCTACTGAGGAGTGTGCGCCTTCAGGGACAGATCAGCGTGCCAGAGCGGCAACCCTCCTCACAAAAGAGGATAGTGCACCCAGCTCAGGCTGCGATCCTGGGTAGGGAACCTCCTGGCCCATGTCACAGCCATGGGAGATCCATCGGCCTGAGGTCCTGCTTGTTGGCAGAGGCCTGGGAGAGGCCACGGAGAGGGCGAGGGTGGAGGGGAGCGAGACCTGCTCCAAGAGTGGGTCTCAGACATCACCACCCCCCAAGCCCAGACTTTCA
>CAUYRB010083836.1:0-14643 GCA_963574695.1 Propithecus perrieri
AAACCGCCTCCTGGCTGTGGCGGGATGGCACCGCGGGCCCTGCTGGGCACGAGGCTTGTCCCCGCCAGGCTCTGGCAGCGCACGCGGCTTCCCAGTGCCCAGTCGGGGCAGGGCACGGCGGCCAGAAGCACTCGGAACTAGCAGCTTCCCTAGCATTCCCCTTGGGCAGTGACATATCAAAGTGCTTCTGGTGAGATGCCCGGCCCCATCCATGCACATATTTCCAAGACACCCTAGGGAGGTCATTTCCACCAACTTCCAGAGGGCAGATTTCTAGAAAGTTCCACGAGTGCTGGTGCACCACAGCAACTTTGCTGCCATTTAATGAAGTGTTAAACAAGGTCAAGATTTCGGGGTTGTGGATGGGAACACTTCTCCGTGGGTACTCTAATTCAGTCCCTGAAGGTGTCCCTTCCTTGGGTGTTCTCAATCCAGTGTGTGGTACTGTCCCTTAGATGCTCTATGTCAACTCTATGGTTAAACCTCCTCGGGTGCATATCTCAGCACTGGGGAAACACTTTTCCTTGGGCACCCTATCTCAGCTATGTTGGGGGACGGTGGGCTTCCTTGGGTGCTCTGTCTCAGTAGTGTGAGGGACTTTTCCTGATGTAATTACCTCAGCACTAGTGAGGGGACTCTTTCTCGGTTGCTTATCTCTCTCCTGGGGGTGGCAGTGTTTCTTGGCATTTTAAGCCCTGAAGGGGGGATTTTTCCTTGGGTGCTCTGTATCTGCCCTGGCGTGGTGGCTTGTACTTGAATGCATTGTCTCTACTCTGTGGGGTTACTCTCCCTTGGGGACTTCATCTCAGCCTGTGAGAGCCTCTTCCTTGGGTGCTTATGTCAGACTGGGGGAGCATTTTTCCTTGGGTCCTCTATCTCAGTTATGATGTCGTGGCTTTTCTTTTGCTCTGTTCCTCACTGACAGGGACTCTTACTAGGTGCTCTTTCTTAGTGCTGAGGGATATTCATCCTTCGGTGCTCTATCACCCTCAGGGGGGGTTCAGATGGGTACTCTTCCATGGATACTCTAAGCCTAGGGTCGGGACTCTGGGAGCTCTATCTCAGCCATGGGGGAGGCAACTTTACCTTGGGTGCCCTTTCTCAGCGCTGGGGGTTTGCTCTCTTTCTCAGGACCCCCTCTGAGATCTGGGGCAGTTGGGACTATTCTTGAAAGTGTGGATCTCTGTGGAGGGGGATTCTTTCTTTAGTGTTATTTTTTAGCCCTAGTAGAGGAGGTGGCCTTGGTCACTCTGTCTCAGTTATATAGGGGTGTCTACTTTTCCTTGGGTCCCCTATCTCAGCCATGGGTCGGAACTCTTCTTTGAGGGTCTGTCTCTGTCTTAGCGGGTGGATTCTCCTTGGTGTGGTCTGTCTTAGCCTTTGGGTTGGGTACCCTCACATACTGTGGGGGATGCTGTTACTTGGATACTCTGTATCAGCTCTGGGGTGGGGCCCTTTTCCTTGGCTGCTGTATCTCAGCCCTGAGGGAGCTCTTTCCTGGGTGCTCTATCTAACCTTTCAGCGATGGCTTTGGGCATCTATGTGTGAATCTAGATCCAGCAATGTGTGGAAGTTCCAGTTGCACCACATACTCATAAACACCTGCTATATAGTCAGCCTTTAAATTCAGCCACTCTGGTGGGTGTGCAGTGATCTCTCATTATGTCTACACTTGCATTCCTCTACTGATTAATGAGGTTGAGTACCTTTCTATGTGTTTATTGGCCATTTGGGCATGTCTTTTATGAAGTGACTTTTCAAGTCTTTTTCCAATTTTTATTGGGATGTTCATATTTTTCAAATTGATTTGGATTCTGGATTTCACTCATATATATATATATATATGCACTTATATAAAAATATATATGCAATTTTACTATCTTCTACAAATCTCCATTTTGCTTTTACATGATTTTAATAATGTCTTTTAGAGGAACAGAAATTCTTAATTAATCAGTCTATTGTTTATGGATAGTACTTTTATTCTTTAAAAAAACTTTGGATCAAACTCTCACTCTTTGCTGATGATATGATATTATATTTAGAAAACCCCAAGAATTCAACCATGGGTCTCCTGGAATTGATAAATGAATTCAGTAAAGTCTCAGGATACAAAATCAATACACACAAATCAGAGGCATTCATATACACCAATAACAGTCAAACCGAGAACCAAATCAAAGACTCAATTCCCTTCACAATAGCAACAAAGAAAATAAAGTACCTAGGAATACATTTAACTAAGGAGATAAAAGACCTCTATAGGGAGAACTATGAAATACTGAGGAAGGAAATAGCAGAGGATGTAAACAGGTGGAAAACCATACCATGCGCGTGGGTCAGCAGAATCAACATTGTTAAAATGTCTATACTACCCAAAGTGACCTACAGACTCAATGCAATCCCTGTTAAAATACCACATCATTTTTCACAGATATAGAAAAAATAATTTTATGCTTCATATAGAACCAGAGAAGACCCCATATAGCAAAAGCAATCCTAGGCAAAAAGAATAAAATGGGAGGCATCAATTTACCAGACTTCAAACTATACTACAAGGCTATAGTAATTAAAACAGTATGGTACTGGCTTAAGAACAGGGACATAGACTTGTGGAACAGAACTGAGAACCCAGATATAAAACCAGCCTCATATAGCCATCTAATATTTGACAAAGCAGGCAAAAACATACGCTGGGGAAAAGAATCCTTATTCAATAAATGGTGCTGGGAAAACTGGATAGCCACTGTAGAAGACTGAATCAGGATCCACACCTTTCACCTCTCACAGAAATCAACTCATGGTGGATAACAGTCTTATACCTAAGGCGTGAAACTACAAGAATTGTAGAGGAAAACTTTGGAAATACTCTTCTAGACATTGGCCTAGGCAAAGAATTTATGAAGAATACCCCAAAGGCAATCATAGCAACAACAAAAATAAATAAATGGGACCTGATCAAATTAAAAAGCTTCTGCACAGCCAAAGAAACTATCACAAGAGCAAATGGACAACCTACAGAATGGGAGAAAATACTCACGTGATACACATCCGATAAAGGGCTGATAACTAGAATCTATTTAGAACTCAGGAAAATCAGCAAGAAAAAAATCAAACAACCCTACCAAAAAGTGAGCAAAGGACATGAACAGGAACTTTTCAAAAGAAGACAGAATAATGTCAAACAAACATATGAAAAAATGCTCAACATCTCTAATCATAAGGGAAATGCCAATCAAAACTACAATGAGATACCACTTATCCCCAGTGAGAATAGCCTTTATCAAAAAGTCCGAAAACAATTAATGTTGGTGTGGATGCGGAGAGATAGGAACACTCACACACTGCTGGTGGGACTGTAAACTAGTACAACCTCCGTGGAAAGTAATATGGGGATACCTCAAAGAGACACAAGTAGATCTACCATTTGATCCAGCAATCCAATTACTGGGCATCTACCCAAAAGGAGAAAAGACATTCTATAAAAAAGACATCTGAATTCAAATGTTTATAGCAGCAAAATTCACAATTGCAAAGATGTGGAAACAACCCAAGTACCCATCAATCCATGAGTGGATTAATGAAATGTGGTGTATGTATACCATGGAGTTCTACTGAACCAAAAATGGTGATCTAGCACCTTTTGTATTATCCTGGATGGAGCTGGAACCCATTCGACTAAGTGAAGTATCCCAAGAATGGAAAAACAAGCACCACGTGTACTCACCATCAAATTGGTATTAACTGATTAACACATAAGTGTACATACAGGAATAACATTCATCGGGTGCCGGGCAGATGGGAGCAGGGGGGAGAGGACGGGTATATACATACATAATTGAGTGCAATGCGCACCATCTGGGGGATGGACATGCTTGAAGCTCTGACTCGGGGGGGTAAAGGGGGGCAAGGGCAATATGCGTAACCGTAATAAACATTTGTACCTCCAAAGTATGCTGAAAAAAAAAACCTAACCAATGTAATACATCACATTGGTTAATGTTAAGGCTAAAGAGGAAAAATCATATGATCATATCAATAGGTATAGAACAATTGCTGATAAAATCCAACACCAGTTCATGATAAAAACTCTTCAGAAAACTAGAATAGGGGATATATTAGTTTGCTAGAGATGCCATAGTGAAGTACCATAATAAAGACTGGGTAACTTGAACAATAGACATTTATTTTCTCACAAATCTGAAGGTCAGAAGTCTGAGATCAAGTTGTTGATAGGGCTGTTTTCTTCTGAGGTCTTTCTCCTTGGCTTGCAGATGGTTGTCTTCTCCCTGTATCTTCACTTGGCCTTTCCTCTATGTATGTCTATGTCCAGGTTTCCTCTTCTCATATTGGATTAGGGCCCACTTTAACTTAATTACCTCTTTAAAGAGCTTATCTCCAAATATAGTCACATTCTAAGGTACTGGGAGTTAGGACTTCAACATACGAACTTTAAGGAGACATAATTCAGTCCATAACAAAGGGGAACTTCCTCAACTTGATAAAGAGCATTCACAACAACAGTAACAACAAACTACATCTAACATCATGCCTAATAAAGAGAAGTTAGATAATTTTTCCCTAAATCAGGAAAAAGACAAGAATGTCCCTTCTCACCACTCCTACTGAACATTGACTTTCAGTCCTAACTAGGCAATAAGACAAGAGAAGAGAAGGAAATGAAAGGCATATATATTGGACAGGAAGAAATTGAACTGTCTGTTTTTGCAGATGACATAATTGTCTATATATTTAGTAGAAAATCCCAAAGAATCAACAAAAACAAAAAGCTGGAACTAATAAGCAATTATAGCAAGGTTGCCGGACACAAGATTAATCTACAAAAGTTGATTACTTTCTTATTGTTTTAGTTCATTTGGGCCGCTATAACCAATTACTGTAGATTAGATGGTTTGTAAACATTTATTTCTTATCATTCTGGAGGCTGAAAAATCCAAGTTCAGGCACTAGCATTAACATATTTGATGTCTTGTGAGAAACTACGCTGTGGTTCATAGACGGCCATCATCTTGCTGTGTCCTCACACCATGGAAGAAGCAAGGGAGCTCTCTGATGCTTCTTTTATGAGGACAAAAATCCCATTCACGAAGGCCCTGCCCTCAGGACTTCAGCACCTCCCAAACACCCAACCTCCAAACACCCTCATATTGGGGATTAGGTTTTAACATACGAATTGTGGGGGGAAGGACACACTCAGTCATAGCACTTGTACGTCATCAATAAACAATTATAATTTCAAATAAAAACACCATTTACATTAATATCAAAAGGGAAAGAAATATTTATGCATAAAGCTAACAAAATATGTGCAATGTCTATATGAGGAAAACTATAAAACTCTGATGAAAGAAATCAAAGAAGAGCTAAATGAGTGAAGAAATCCATGTTAATGTATCGGAATACTCAACATTGTAAAGATACTGGTTTTCCCTAGCTTGATTTACAAATTCAATGCAATCTCAATCAAGATCCCAGCAAGTAGCTTTGTGGATATCCACAAATTGGTTTTAACTTTGTATGGAAAAGCAAAAGACTCAGAATAGCCGATACGGTAGTCAGGGGGATCCAAGCTGGAAGACGGGCACCGCCTGACTGCAGGTCTCACTGTAAAGCTCAGCGAGCAGGACAATGCAGTTCTGCCAATGAACAGGCAAGTGTATCAGTGGGACAGGATGGAGCACCCAGAAATGTACCCACACGTGGACAGTCAACCGATTTTAACAAAGGAGAAAAAGCAGTTCAAGGACTAAAGTATAATCTCACCAACAAATGGTGCTGAAAAAAATGGATGTCTGTAGGCAAAAAATAAACAAATAAATCCAGACACAGATCTTACATCCTTCACAAAACTTAACTCACAGTGGATCACAGCCCTACCAGTAAAACGCAGAGCTAAAACAATTTTTAGAAAATACCGTAGGGGAAAATCTAGGTGAAAATAGGTTTGCTGATGAGTTTTAGACGTAATATTAAAAGCTACATCCACGAAGGAGAAAATGATAAGTTGGACTTTTTAAAATTTAAACTTCTTCTCCATGAAAGACACTGTTAAGAGAATGAAAAGACAACCACAGAGTCGGAGCAAATATTTGCAAAAGACGTGTGTTATGATGTCTTTTTGGACTTGTATCCAAAATATATAAAAATTAAAACTCAACAATAAAAAAACAAACAACCCAATTCAAAAGTGGGCAAAGGATCTGAACAGATATCCCATGGAAAAAGATATGAGGATGGCAGACATGAAAACACACCCAACATCACATGCCAGTAGGGAACTGAAAATTAAAACAATGAGCCCGCTGCACACGTCTATTGGAATGGCTAAAACCCACAACACTGACAACACCAAATGCTGACAAGGACGCAGAGCAACAGGAGCCCTCAGTCTTTGCTGGAGGGGATGCAAAATGGCACAGCCTCTTTGGAAGACAGTTTGGCAATTTTTTACCAAGGTAAACATGCTCGTATGTGTGATCCTTGGTATTCACCAAATGAGTTGAGAACTTATGTCCACACAAAAACCTGTACACAGGTGTTTAGAGCAGCTTGGTTCATACCAAAAAGTGAAAGCAAAAACTGAGGAAAGAAATACACTTAACTGGGTGAATTGATAAACACATTGGTACTTATTTACGATGTAATATTACCCAGCAATACGAGAAGGAGCCAGCAGGCCACAGGGAGACGAGGAGGAGCAGTGAGCATGTTGCTAAGTAGGAGAGGCAGGGTGAGCAGGCTGCACGATTGCAGTGAGCAATTGCAACTATACGACATTCCTGAAAAGGCAAGACTATGCAGACAGTAAAAAGCTCGGAGGTTCAGTGTGTGCATAGGGGGTGTGTGGGAGCAGGAGCACAGGGGTCTCTAGGGCAGAGACACTATCCTGTAGGACACTGCGATGGTGGGTACCTGACATCACGTACTTGTCAAAACCCATGGAATTGTACAACACAGAGCACGAGCCCTCATGTAGACCATGGACTTCAGTTAATCATACGTGTGAACACTGGCTCACCCATCGCAGGAACGTTCCACAGCAATGGCGGATGTTCAGGATACAGAGCACCGTGGGGTCGGGAGAGACGGTGTATGGGACTGTCCGTGCTTTCAGCTCAATCGTTCTGTAAACCTAAAACTGCTCTAAATAAATAAGATTTATTAACTTAAAAGAACATTTCTATTTAAGTAAAAGGCAAAAGATTTATACGATCTGAAGAGAAACCAGAATATGAACCCTTCTATTTTAAAAACCTCAGGATAAAACTCTGAATATTTAGGTATATTTTCTTCAAGTATGTTTACTTGAAGGTGAATTTTTTACATTTCAGTTATGTTGGTATTGAATATGTTGATTCATAATCTAATGTTATTGCTTTATATGAATCCTTATAATAAATATTAAGTGTTCTCCCATGCCACTAAATGTTCTATTAAGACTTGGTTATTAATGGTTGCCTGATATTCCATTGTATGAATGATTTTTATAGACTGATGTCTATGATGCTTCTATTACTGAACAATTCTTTTATATAAATCTTTATGTTTCTGATAATTTTTTAAAATTTATTATTGTTTTTCTTTTTTTAGAGATAAGGTTTCACTCTGTTGCCTAGGCTGGAATGCAGTGGTGCGATCATAGTTCACTGTAACCTCGAACTCCTGGGCTCAAGTGATCCTCCTGCCTCAGCCTCCTGAGTAGCTGGAACTACAGGAGTGCCACCATGCCTGGGTAATTTTAAATTTTTTTGTAGAGACAGAGTCTTGCTATGTTGCCCAGGCTGGTTTCAAACTCCTGGGCTCAAGTGACCCTCCTGATTTGGCCCCTCAAAGTTCTGGGATTACAGACGTGGGCCACCATGCCTGGTCTGATAATTTCTTTTAAATAAATTCCTAGGAGTGAATTACTGGATCAAAAGGAATAAAAATTTTTAGGGCTTTTGATGCATGTCGCTGTTTTGCCTTCATTTTTACCAACTCACACCCTCTCTAAGTTGTGAGCGTGAAAGAGCACGGTGGGTTAGATACATTTATTGGAAAATACGTCAACAAAAACTTCTCTCAGTTTAACAGCGATTGAGCACTATCATTCGTTGAGGTGCTGCTAAATGCAGAGGGTCTGAAAATGAGCAGAAGACTCGTGTCCTTGCGCTGCCCAGTGGTGGGGAGAAGCACGCAGAAGGTGTGCCCTGTGTCCCGGGAGTGGGGGCAGCCAGCCTAGGGCTTGGGGGGCTTCCGCAGAGGTGTGGTCTGAGCCAGGCTTAGAGGAAGGGCTTAGGCTGGATGGATGTTCCAGGCGGCGGGGACACGTGGGCAAGGCAGAGTGTCAAATACAGCCCTGAGCGTGTGTTACCAAGGTTCAGGGCGAGGCCAGTAGTGGCCCGCAGTGAGGCTGGGGGCAGAGATTGGGTCAGACTTTCTGTAGGGTGCAAAATAGTTGGGGAAGTTGGGGGAGTTAATAAAGTGGTTTTAGTAAGTAAATGACATGGCCGAAATTGTGATTTATTTTTTTAAGCCTTTTGTTTGGAAAATTTCAGACACACCCAGAAGAACAGAAAGTTGCATCCCCAAGTACTCACAACCAGCCCGACCACTGCTGCCGCGTGAATAATCCTACTGCGTCGTTCCCTTTCCTGCTTCTCTCCCCACGGGTCGCTTTACAGCAAATCCCAGACATCCATGGCGCTCTGTCAGATAAGGACGCTTTTTTTTTTTTTTGAGACAGAGTCTCACTTTGTTGCCCCGGCTACAGTGCCATGGCGTCAGCCTAGCTCACAGCAACCTCAGACTCCTGGGCTCAAGCGATCCTCCTGCCTCAGCCTCCCGACTACAGGCATGCGCCACCATGCCCGGCTAATTTTTTTCTATATGTTTTTAGCTGTCCGATTAATTTCTTTCTATTTTTGGTAGAGACGGGGTCTCGTTCTTGCTCAGGCTGGTCTCGAACTCCTGAGCTCAAACAATCTGCCCGCCTCGGCCTCCCAGAGTGCTAGGATTACAGGCGTGAGCCACCGCGCCCGGCCTAAGGATGCTTTTTGACTGTCAATAATTTCTTTTATCGAATATCTAGTTCACATTTCAAATTTACATAGTGTAGTTGTATAGCAACTGGTTTGTTTGGGTCAGGTACCAAGGAGGTCCACACACCTGCTTTGGTCCCTCCCCTGCGCTTTGGTGCAAACCTTCCCCCATCCCAGGTCCCCCTGCCCTGGCGTGTGATTCTGTTTCAGAGGGTCATGGGCACTGTGGGGTCTCAGGCCCAGCCTCACTCATGGCCCCCCACTTACCTGCCAGGTGCTGCTGTCCTCAGGGGGCCGCAGTGCCTTCCCCTCCACCCTCCCGGCCACCTGCTCCCCCCTGGGTGAGGCCCCAGGGCTCAGGACACCCAGTCAGCCCCCTGTTGGGGTCCGAACGGGCCTCTTTGTTACCCAGCTTTGTTGAAGATGCTGTCTGAGGGTTTCCTATTTTGCTGTGCAAGTTACTCTGTGTTTATGGGAATTTATGGGAGGTTCAAAAACTGCACGGTGACTGAAGCCTGGTCTTGGTCTTCAGATTTGTGTTTCGGCTGGACCCTGTGGTGATGAGGGGGAGTGCCGGAGCACCAAGGGGTGAGGAGGGCTGAGCGGTCATGCCCAGGAGAGGACGCTGAGGCTCTGGACTGGGGTAGGGAAGAACAAACCCTGAAACACGTGGGATGTAAAGTCGCTGGCCTTGGTGATCACTTCAGTGCTTGAATTTTGCTATTTGCTTGGCAAATACATCTTCATTCAACAAATACCGCTGGTCATCTGGTATGAGCCAGACCTGGGAGACAGAACGGCGGATAGGACCGATGTTTGTCTTTTCCTTGTTGAACGCCTGGATGTGCTTTCACCTTTTATAGTCATGGCTGTTCATAGTAAGTTATAAACTAGAGGCAAATCTAAATATGTGTGAGAGACAGGATTAAAAATGTTTGCAGTTTTCATCTCTGGAATCCTTTGTTTTCCTTGGCTTGCCTGACCAATATTTAAATTCTGTTTCCAGTAGGGCCCTGCATTGTTCGTTTATGAGGACCTGTATTCCAGGGAGCTCGTTTTACTTAAGTCCTTTAAAATGATTAATTAATGGCGACCTTTGAATTAAAACACCATATTTCTTGATTCCAAGATGCATATTTTTCACTTGTGCTTCTGAAAGCTGAATACAGCTTGTAATTGATGGATGCTTTTAACGTGGTCTTTTTTTCCCCAAAAAGCTGTTAATAGATGGTGCATCTTACAATTGATGGCATCTGAGACTTGAGGACACGTGGCGGTTCTCTTTCCCGCGGTAGAGTGGGAGGGCTGACGCCCTCACCAGCATACTGAATTCCATCTCTGAAATTTTGGCAAAGGAAAGTTGCAACAAGAAACCTCACCGAAACGCCATACAACTTCCTCATTTTATTCCTTTACTTGCTGATTTTGGATTGTTTTCTGGTTTCTATTAAAAAATAATTTTCTCCTCACTAAGCAGGCACTCTGCCAGACTGCTCGTGCAGAGCAATGTGCAGAGGGCCACCTCCCCCTGCTCCGGTGCCAGCTGGCCAGCTGTGCCAGCCCAAGTCAGTCACCACTTGGCGCGTTTGGGGGTTTCTGCACGTGAGTTTTTAGCGTCACAAATGTACTCTTGCCAGACCCTCAGGAAACATGTCTGTCTACAACTTAAAAGCAAACGTCTAAAAATATGACGTTTCACCCTGAAAGGAACACTCTACCTATAGAAAAAGGAAATATATTGATAAAGCTTATCATTTACAAAAGAAAAAAGGATAATGCATCTTAAAGGGTGAACAGTGAGGCTATTGGATTTTGCCCCCTTAAAATGGAGGCTTTTCCTTAGTGGACCTGCAGGCAGCTATGAGAGACCGACAGGCTCCGCGTTCTCCTGTATCGGCCTTTAGCCGTGTCCCTGGGGGGCGTGGCGGGTGAGCCCTGCTCTGCCGGGGTGAGAACAGGCCAGGCTGGCACTGCTGCCCTGGGCTGTGGCTGCTGCAGGCTGTCCGGTGATGTCCAGGCCCCGCTGCCGGCGTCTCACTCAGGGACCGGGGTTTTTGGAAAGTCGATGCTTGGGAGCGAGAGAGATGGATGCCAGTGGGAAGAACGAGGGCATGGATGCTGCTTGCTCTGCTCCCCCCGCCCCCGGTTATGGTGGCCAGTTTGTGTGCATTTATCATATTTTCTGAGTACTTGAAAACGGGATTTATCGTACTTTGAGCCAAATCCAGCACAGTCAAAGACACTAAGTCCGGGAGTGCAGGGATGAATGTGGGGGTTTCAGGCGTCTCCGAAACCTCCGCCGTGTGACTGTGCACCTCCCGTCCCAGCACCCCCAGCGGAGGGGCCTTGGCCTGCCCAGGGGTTCACCAGAGTCCCTCACTGTGGGGTGGCTGAGGATGACGAATCTGACCACGCCAGCATTCAATCCGCCCTCCTCGTGTTCTCCCCTGAGTTTTGTCTCCTCTGAATTGTTGCCACTGTCTCTGCTCCACCCCCGCCCACCCTTGGTTAGCTGCCTTACGACGTCCTCCACCTTGCTCAGGTGACGCTTTTGCTCAGAAATCATCCGTGGCTCCCTACTGCCCTTCAAGTTAGGCAGAACCTTCCTCCTTGGTCATGACAGACCCTCCCCACTGGGGCCCTACTGGAAACCTGGGGCCTCATCCCCCACAGCGCCCCACATCTGAGTCACCTCTGTGTCCCTAACACCTGCCCTGTGCCGGGCAGTGGACTGATGCTTGCTGAAAGGAGAGTACTTTGGAAATACTGATGATGTACATGGCCACTCCATGTGGACAGAGGGATTTTTTGTTTATTCCTGCATTGTCTCCTTTGGTAAACTGCTATTATCAGGTGTCCTTGAAAACTTACTGACTATGTTTCTTTTATTTGACTGTTGCTGGCTTATTGCTTCTGGCTTGACACAGAGCGAGAGCTCAGTCGATGCGCTGTTCCAGCCGACGGAACCTGCTGAGGTTCCTGAACAGAGCTGGTTCCTTCTCGTCCCTGGCCCTGCTCACCTGGTTCCTGCTCCCCTGCTCTCTGCTGACCATCTGAGCTATGAAGCCCCAGCTCTCCTCTGAGATGCCTTTTAAATAAGCTTCTTTATAGCAGTGTGTTCAACGGGTGCTAAAGGAGGATGCTTCTTTTCTTTAAATTTCCTAGGTCTTTTTTGACACGTCTTCTAATTCATTTAGCAGGCGGAGCCTTGAGTTGTCTCAGCATCAAAAGGGAGTGCAAGCTACAGGGACCCTCCAGCACCGCTCTGACGGAAGCCTGTGTTTTCCTTTAACCTCTTACAGCAGTTAGCATTGTGACATGCCCTGGGGCTCATAGAAGGCTCACAGAGGGTGCTAGAATGAATCTTAGACATCATCCAGCCTGGTCACCTTAATTTACAAGTGAGAAAACTGGGGTCCTAAGAGAGGAAGCTATTTATCCCGAGTCCCACAGCCCAGGCCTGTGGCCCCCAGTCCTGGGCTCACTGTTGGGAGGGAGGGGCGTTTGTGTGGCCCAGTTCCTGATACCAACAGGTAAGGAGGATGTCCTTAAAAAAGGCGATCTATACTGTCAATATTCCTGTAACCACAGAGTAAAAACCCACTCAGTTGTCGAGACACACAACCTAGGTCCAAAATACCAAGGAACAATCCTACCTTACAATTACCCTCGCTGCCCTACCTGGGCTCTGAGAAGACAGGAATGGCGTCTGTTTTAAAATGCTGACTCCTGGCACCTAATCCCAGCTCCAGACACTTGGTGGGGCTCAGGAAGCATTTGTTGAATGAACAAATAAGTGAATGAATGAATGAAGTCATTAGTTCAGAATGGAATGGTTGGAAAAGAGCAACCTAAAAAGGGGAGGCAGGTGGGACTCGAGCTGCCCGGAGGCGCCGAGATTTGGGGACGCGCAGGGCGGGGGCCGTCTGGCCTCGGGCGCGGAAGGGCCGGCAGGTGCCGCAGCTGCCCCGACCCAGCGCGGTGAAAACTGCCAGGAGGATGAACCCCAGGGGCTCCCGCACCTCCCGGGCGCCGAGATTGTCGCCCCCCACGCCGCGCACCTGTGGTCAGCGCCAGACGCGCCCAGTCCTTCTTGCCTAAAACCCTCCCAGCGCTTCTCAGAACGCACCCGACTCTGCCCGCAGCCTCAGTTTCCTCGTGGGTTCACCCTCCTGACCCCAGCGCCACAGCCCCGTCCGCTTCTGCTGGGCTGTGGGGGTCCCACGGGCCTGGGCCTGTGCCCGGGCGGCTTCTCCAAACTTCCTCTACCGCCCTGACAGCCCCTTCCTTCTACCCCGGACGTCCCCTCTGCCCCCCACCCCCGCACTCCTGTCACCTGGCTCGGCCCAGGTGTTGACCTCCGAGGACCCCTCCCTGACCATTGCCCCCTCCTACCTCCAGATGCCAGGCTGGGGGAGCACCCGGGACGTGTCCCCACAGCACTGGGCACATCTGCTTTGCAACACGGCATTTTAGTAACTGTGTCTTCTCGGCTGTGTCGTCTTGGCTAATGACCGAACTCTGTGCTGAGACCCTAATGCGGGAGAATATCAATGATCAAACACGTGCGTCGGCTTTCTGTTCATCAGTCTCTTTGTACATTTAACTATTTATGTATTTTTAAATTATATGCCTCATTTATGGTTTTTATTAATATCATCCTAACGAATAACTTTGTAGTACAAAAAAATAGAACACAAGGCAGGCATCCCAATACATTGCAAAGCATAAGGATTATTCAGCAGGAAACGTCCGATTTCCTCAAGCACTAAGTTTGATAGTTAATCTCTCTGACATTTCACTTGGACACATCTTGTTTTATGTTTATTGTGACGGTACATCCTCATTCTTTCAAATGCACGGTTTGGCTTGTGATTATATTTCAAATTTTTTTTAGAGCAATTTTTGTGGAACCACGGATAAGTCAAAAATTCATGTTATTTTTGAATATGAGTTCCCATGTGGAACCAATGGAGCTCAGACAGCTTGAGATATCAATGCAGTGTTCGGGAAGGATGTGGCTAGTGAACACAGTTTAGGCACATACTTCGATCAATTGTACTGCTTCTTGTTTGAGATGTAATAAACTAAACTTTTGATTGGAAATCGGACATTTCATATTTAATGACGTGTGTGTGTGTGTGTGTGTGTGTGTGTGTGTGTGTGTGTGTGTATACTTTAACTTACTGAGACTAGTAGTAAAGAAAAATGACTCGCTTGTATAAATACACATCAAAAGAGAATCTTCTGATTGTTTTGTTTAAGAATATCAATTGGAATTTGGCAATAGCAATTATCAAGTTTTGACATATGAATAGAAGAACAGGTGAAAATGTTATTTAGAATATTGTATTTCAGAATTTGCGTATTTGCTAATTTTTCTTCTCTCTGGATCACACTATACAACTGCAGGTGTGTAGAGGTACGTACAAAAGCAGAAACACGGCCGGGCGCGGTAGCTCACGCCTGTAATCCTAGCTCTCTGGGAGGCCGAGGTGGGCGGATTGTTTGAGCTCAGGAGTTCGAAACCAGCCTGAGCAAGAGCGAGACCCCGTCTCTACTAAAAATAGAAAGAAATTAATCAGACAACTAAAAATATATA
>CAUYRB010083837.1:0-13020 GCA_963574695.1 Propithecus perrieri
TAGGCTTTGCATTTTTCTAGTCCATTCATGACCCAATAACTACATCTGAAGTTCCTTCTAAATATAATTCTTGAACTGTAACCTTCTTCATGTTTAATGACTATTACTTTGATGTGCTCTAGAAATAAATAAGTATACTAAGCATATAGTTAGTCTATCTCATCTTCACCCTGAAACACTTGGAAAAATGAAAAGCTGAGCTGGATTTTGATGCCCCCCCCAAAATTTTTTAATCACATTTCTTACTACTTAGAATCTAGAAAGAGGTTTTTCTGACCCTACAGGGCCCAAAATATCTGGACTATGTTATTTCTTTTCAATCAGGCTAGAAAACCAGCCAATTTTTTCATCATCTCATTTTTTTCTTATAATACTTGGCCAAATGCAGTCAATAATAGCCAATATATACTAATTGTATGATTTTTTTTTCAAACCTCTTGCACTAGACTTGCCAGGTTAGTTAGATAAGTCATCTGCACCCGAAGTGTTAGTGGCAGTGGCATTTTCCAAATGTTTTGCCCTAATATGGCATGAGTTGCCTTCTTTCAAGCTTCTACTATCCTGTCTTCCCTGCTTATTTTCCTACTGCTAAGCCACTGTCATATATGTGCAGAATTTTTTTTTTAAGATATCAATTCACTTCCATTCAAGGTCAAACCTGCCAGGTCTTGAATAGGTATTCAAATTCTCAGTGACTTAATACAATAAAAGTTCAGTTCTCACTCACGCCATATTCAGCTGTGCAAGATCAAAAGGATTCCCGGTAACATTCCTCAAAGCAATGACTCATAGATTCTTTTCCTTCATCACATATCTTCACCATTGCAGATTCCTTTCTTTCCAGCCACAAAACTGGGAAGACAGAGAACGGGCCTGGAGTTTTCTGTTGGTTTGAGAATTCAGGCCAGGAAATAGCCTGCAACATTTTCGTCCACATTTACTTGACCATAACTAATCAAATAACTCCTATCTAATTTCAGAAAAAGTTTAGAAAAGCTAGTCTTCTAGTATTCCCAAGAAAAGGAAATAGGATTGATGAGATCTAGTCACTTTCTGCCACAGTTCAGCTTTCTAGTCAACAAATGTCTGTCTCAATCTTCCTTCCAAACAAATGAAATTCTCAGCTCCTCAGCATAGAGAACAATATAGAGTTTCCATTTAGCCAAATTTCTGGGATTAGTGAATGATGCCCAGACATCTTTGTCATCTTCAGATCTGGCTCATCCTGGTCCTGTACCTCTGGACTAAAATGATGTTATCTCCCTCCCCACCCACACAAATGCACAGGCCATATGTGGTAGTAAAACAGGGAGAGGATATCAACAGTAAATACTCCAATTTGGAAGCATGAAGAATAAAAAACTCATCACAGCCACTGGTTCCAATAATTCGAAGATGTCACTGAGCAGATGCAGCGGAGGTTTCTACATGAGGGTTTATGATTCTGGCTCTCTGGGATAAATTCTCCTGTCCACTGGTCTCCATGGGCCCTGGGCTCCTCCCTTTGGGAGGCACCTTATTTTTATATCACTGCCCAGTCCAATAAGTGCACTTTGAGCATTTTTTTTCCGAGAAGGAACTCAAAGACAGTCAATTTCCATCTTATAGTCCTTACATCTCACACTTTCGACTTCACTCTGGAAAGCACCAGCTCAGGCAGATGGAGGGAAGGAAAGCAAAGGGAAGATACCCTGGCTATTTAATAATTTTATTAAAAGACTGACAAAATCACTTCTTTTGGCATATTATACCAATGGCCAGATCTCAGTTACAGAGCTTCCATCTAATTGCAAGGGAGAATGAAAACCGTTGTCTTCCTATGCAGCCAAGAAGAAGAAAAGGGATTAGTAAGTCAGTCTCTGAAACTAATTGTTCCCTACTCTGATAAAAATTACGCTCTTTCAAAGTTATTGCCATTTGGTGTTAACATTGTTCCCTCTCCTAGTACTGTCATTCTCAGTAGTCCTGCTCTTTTCTTTTTTGAATCAAAGACTTTAGCACTTTGAAAACTCTTCGTTTCTGCCTTTATTGTCATTCATGGATAAACCCATCCAGACCACTGGCCTCAACTTTACGGATCTCAACTGCAATGACCTTCACTAACATGATACCTCAGCCACCCATTCTCAGAGTCAAATCCTAGAACTCGTCATCACCTGAAACAATGCTATCTTCAAAATCACCAATCCCACTTCTCTCTGTATTCCAAATAGCATTATCTTTTTATCTGCTTAGTACAAAAAGCCCTCCTAATTCATCGTTGAAAATCTCTTAACCTCTTTAATCCAGTCCCTATGTTCATAGCCTCCTTTTATGCCAACTTGCTTAGTCAACCCTTGTCTACTATAGTTCTTTGACCTCTTTACTTCTAGACTAATAGGCCTCTTTACTTTTTCCCAATCCAATAACCTTCCCCTTCCACTAATTTTCTCAGTTTCCAGTTTAGGTTCTTTGGTTCACCATTTCAAAAACACTTTTTTTTTTAATAGAACTTTTTATTTATTTTTATTTCAGAATACTACAGGGGTACAAACACTTTGGTTACATATATTGCCTTTCACCACCTGAGTCAGAACTACAAGTGTGCCCATCCCCCAGAAAGTGCACATCACATCTGTTAGGGGTAAATTTACCCATCCCCTTCTGATACCTGGTAAATGTTACTTCCATATGTGCACATAATGGTTGATCAATTAGTACCAATGTAATGGTGAGTACATGTGGTGCTTCTTTTTCCATTCTTGTGCTATTTCACTTCAAAGAATGGGCTCCAGCTTCATCCAGGATAATAAAAGAGGTATTAGTTCACCATTGTTTTTATAGCTGAGTAGTACTCCATGGTATACATATACCACATTTATACACCACATATACCACATTTATTGATGGGCACTTTGGTTGTTTTTAAATCTTTGTGATTGTGAATTGTGCTGCTACAAAAACATTTGAGTGCAAATGTCTTTATTATAGAATGTCTTTTTTTCCTTTGGGTAAATACCTAGCAGTGGGATTGCTGGATCAAATGGTAGTTCAACTTTTAGTTCTTTGAGGTATCTCCATATTACTTTTCGTAGAAGTTGTACAATTTGCAGTCCCACCAGCAGTGTATGAGTGTTCCTATCTCTCCACATCCACACCAGCATTTGTTGTTTTGGGACTTTTTGATAAAAGCCATTCTCACTAGAAATAAGTGATATATCATTATGGTTTTGATTTGCATTTCCCTAATGATTAGAGATGTTGAGAATTTTTTCATATGTTTGTTGGACATTTGTCTTATGAAAAATTTCTGTTCATGTTCTTTACCCACTTTTTAATGGTCTTGTTAATTTTCCTGAGTTCTATGTAGATTCTAGTCATCAGCCCTTTATTAAAAACACTCTTGACAAACACGTCTTTGCAAGTTGATGCTACGATATATCCATGATCTTAAAATTCAAAGAGGCCCCAACATGTGCTTGCAATCAGATTACTTTCCTGGCCAACAAATCTTGTCCACTTTCCACAATAATTATTTCAACTTTTTGCTTCTCATAAAATCCTGGCCATCCAGATTCTCACTTAGCTCTCATTGCTTAATTCAGAGATAGATGGGGAATATACACATTGTGCATTATTCAACTCTCTATAATATTTCTCTCAACTTAATTTTTGTTAAATATTGGATGACACATTGTTCAAGGTTATCTTTCCTGAAAAGCAGCTAGAGAGAAAGTGCCCTGTGTTACCATTTTAATACAGATCCTCCCAGGCTTAGGATTAGTTTATATAGTATACACACCAGGAAGGTAAGTACAGATATAATCATGCAAAAACAATTTACAGTATCAGATAAGCCTCCTGAGAAAACTCCAAATAAAACCAATGCTGCATCTCAGGAACTCTAAGTTGAGGGGGTTCATGATAACCGTAGGACATTTTGTTCTAGAATTCTCTTTTCTCAGTATGTGTTTCAGAGAGGTCACATAATGGAAGGGTCGGGATTACTATCTTTCTCTTTATACAAAATGGTGATATAGCATGACAAACCCTTAGATGAGAATAAGAAACATGTTTCTGGTCCTGGCTTTGCCACAGTGACACTCTGTAGATGGCTTAAAGTCTCTGAAACTCAGTTTTGTACTTTTTAAGATGCAAAGGTGAATTTATAAAATCCATTTCAAATCTAAGCTTCTAAAAATCTTTATTCCGCATCTTTGTTATTTGTCAATAACAATCATGATGGGAAATTCAGAATTTATCTGGAAACTGAGTTAATCAAGTAATGCAGGGTCAAATATAAAATTTAAAACATTGAGGAAACACATACATATACACACACAGAGAAAACAAATAAATAAACATCAAACCCTTCAATTGCTCCTTGCTCTTAGCCCACTTGGTTCTCCTATTGCATGATACTCTGAAGAGACATACTTTATCCAAGTTTTATGCTCCTGTAAAAAATTAATATGGATATGCTAATGATTTCCCATTGCGTTTGCAATTATTTCCCACAATGTTTGGCATGCATGTGGGTGGGATGAAAAAACACCCTGAACTTTGACCCTTTTCTGGATATTATCCCAGAACAATTAAGCACAAAAGTTTAAGAGAGGTAGTAAAATGAAATATAGATGAAAGACAGAAATTATTTGTACGGCTCTAAAAGTATCTGCTTATATTGAACAGAGAGCTTCCTTAAAACAGCTGCTAATAGAGCTAGAACATTAAAAAGAAACATTTTTGCTGTGTCACAAAACATGGTATAATAAAGTATCACTTGCTTAAACTAATAAAGATACATTAGGGTGCATGAAAATGGGAAGATTTGTTAAAGAGAGGAACTGCTGTTTAGTGAGCAGAAAGGGAAGGAATCAAAGAGCAGAAATCCTCCTGCTACTGCATTTTTAAGCTCATTTTGAAGTTTCAACTTGACCTCAAAACAAGAATAATCCTCATTGTCTAGGAGTGGTAAAGAAGGAAGTCTTCCATCCATCATATTCTGGTAGATAAGTCTAACCCCTTGGGGACAGGAGCTGAGGAGATAATCATAAATGCCCACAAATCAGGCATCCAAGAAGAAAATAAAATAATTTCCAAGATATCAGAAGTTACACAAGTGAAGACTATGGTAGTCATGGACTTCTCCTAGCTAACACTTATTTTAAGTGTACATCACTTCTCAGGTCATTTCCCAGGTCTTGACCAAATTCTCTCAACGATGGGACCATCATTATCAGTGGCAGGGCAGGGGAAGCTTTTTTATTCAAAAGGCTTTTGCTTGGAGTATTGAGCTTGGCTTTTCACTGCTGAAGTTATAGTAGAGAAGTACACGGAAAAAAATCCCCTGCCAAGAGAAAGAATAGAGATTGCTTGAACAGAGGATGTAAATTGACTGAATAAACAGAAACAGGCTAAACTGCAGAAACGAACTGCCTCTTGTGAAAATATGCAGAGACACCTTTGCACTGATCACTCCCTGGCTGAGCAGTTAAACAACGTTGCCTTCCATTAGTCAACCTCAAATACCGGACTCAAGTGTTGATGATATGCTAGGTTTGGGAGACCTGGACGACAGAATCATAACAGTGACTGGAATATACAAAGCATCTCAGAGCATCATTTGAAGATGTGCAAAACCATTTTAAATGTTGAAAAACATTTATGTCTGGACAGAAATAGACATGTTAATTTCCAGGATAGTTTTAAGCTTCACTCTCATAAAATTAGTAAATAATCTACCCATTAAGGTAGTAAGTGGAAAGGGATGTGTTCTCCATTTGAACTGTCATAGATTGGGTTCCCAGGAAGCAGACACCGAAATGGAGATCTTTGCATACAGGCCATTTCTTGGGGAGTGTTTTCAAGAACAACACCAATACGGAAGTCAGAGAAGTGCGATTGGGCAGAGAAGTTGGACTTTGATGTGGTTGCAACAGAGGCCTCAGCCAATCACATGGAGGGGGTGTTTGGAAAGTTCACTGTATCTTTTATTGAGGTAAGAGAGCTGGGCCTTTATGTCCCACTGGGACCAGTCCTTGGCTGCAAATAGCCTCTGGAAAGGGCACATAACCTTGGGCAAGGCATCTCCTCTTGGTGCTTAGTACTTCCTGCAAAGGGACTACCCAGCTGTGGGCTATCAGTTGGTAACACCAGGCGGCACACTGCAGCACTCACTATACTGATGTGATGCTTTACTGTACATGTTTAAAATCTAGCTTTCCATTCATTCTCTGTGTGACTTAGTTCAAATTACTTAACTGCCCTCTGTCAGTTACCACATCTGAAAGTGAAGATAAGATAGTACTCACTTCACAAAATTTCAAGAGTAAAATACAGATAAAGCAATGAGAACAGTGACTAGCTTATAGTGAGCAATTAATAAGTAGCAGTTATTATTGATCCCTATAGTCAGGGCCATCTAAATATGGCTAACATAGCAAAGTATCTAATGATACAGTTGATCCTCATTATTTATAACTTCTGCATTTGTGAATTCTTTTATTTGCTAAATTTTATTTGTAACACCCAAGTCAATATTTACAGTGCTTTCATGGACATTCATGGATGCAGATAGCAAAATAAGCACAGAATAGTCCCATGTGCATATTCCCAGCTGAGGTCAAATAAGGTGATACTCTGCCCTTTTGTTTCAGTTTTCATACTGTAAACAAGCGTCCTCCACGTGATTTACTTAGGTTCATGTTTTTCACATTTTTGTGCTGTTTTGTGGTGATTTTGTTATTTAAATTTTCCTCCCTCCAAAGCATAGTGATAGATTACTGTCTAGTGTACCTAAGTGTAAGAAGGCTGTGTACCACCTTACAGGGAATATGTGTGTATTAGATAAGCTTCATTCAGCCATGAGTTATATAAAATGTTGGCCATGAGTCCAATGTTAATGAATCAACAATAATATTAAATAAAGTTCCTTTCAACACAAACACATAAAATAAGGTTATATACTGATCAGTTAACAAAAATGTGAGCTAAAGCTTTCAGGACTCTGATACTGTATATTCCCTAGGAGCAATGGTTCAATATTTGGTAATTCAATGCTCATGGTGGTTTTGTAGAATGAAGCTAGCATCGACAATAAGAATCGCTTATAATAATAATAACAATAATGTACTGTTTTTCAGTTCTAGGCATTTCATATTTATTCTCTCAGACGCTGTTGATGGCCCATCTCAAATCCCCTAAGCCCACTGCTGCTTTTCCAGAAGTGATGGTAGACAGTTTTCAATATGCTGATATCTCCCCACCTCAAGAAGATGTACCTCTCTGCCTTTCTGCCATGTCTCCACTGCACATGAGAGCAACCCAGAAATGTGGGCAAGTTAAAGCTCCAGGGCAGCTAATCAATGAGAAATGGGAGATCGTAGGTAAACACACCAACATCCCAGCAGTCCTGGAATTGACATATGACACACAGTTTCTCAGAATTCCCCAGTAGAATTAGGCAAAGTTTCCTGTAGGGATAGATAATCTACTATGGTGGCTAGCCTCTAAGAGGGCTCACAACGATCCCTGGCTCCTGGTAAATAAGCCCTCTATATTTCCCACCCATATTGATTAGGGCTGATCTGTGTAATCAACAGGATACAATGGAAGTGACATTGAGTGACTTCTCAAGATATGTTGTAAAAGATATTGAGGCTTCAGCTTTGGCCCCCCTTGGATCACTTGCTCTATGGAAAGTCAGTTGCCATGCAGTGAAAATATTCAATAGCCCTATGGAGAGGTACATGTGTAATGAGGAACTGAGACTTCCTCCTAACATGCAGCATCAACATACCAACCATGTCGCTAAGCTATCCCAGAAACACACACAACACCCCCAGGCAATCATTAACATGACAGTATCCCTGGCCTATCTCTTGATTTGAACTCATAAGAACCTCAGAGCCAGAACCACCTGAAACCACCAATTTACTCTCAATTCCAGACCAACAGAATCCTATAAGACAGAATTAACATTTATTGCTCTTTTAAATTACTAAGTGTGGGGTAATTTGTTACATAGCAGTAAGTAACTACTACATTCATACACTAATACATATTTTATGGGCTTTAATACTTTCCTCTCTCACTCCACTCTCACATGTATGCTTAATAGCATCATCTCAGAAATAAACTGTATATATCCATGTCCTTACTTCAGGATCTGCTTTTAAGAGAGCTCAAACTTTGACACTTGGTACTAAAGAGGTCTTTGAAGCCAAATTCTTAGGAAGGAATATGGGGATTGAATCAGTCACTGATCGATGGACCCCATTTCTGGTGGTAAGTGGGGTGGTGATATCTGGAAAGCTGTGATATCATAATTACTAAAATTCCCATTTTTGGTTATTTAAGGATTAGGTACAGGTAGAAAGAGATGCATTGGTTTATACAATAACACTAGTTCTTGAATAATATTGGGGAAATGATAATTATATTTTATATATGTATGTATATATGTGTGTGTATATATTTATATAGTATATGTATGTACATACACATGCATATATACAGTTGAATAAAAAACTGACTTTTGTTAACCATCTTAGAATGCTGAAGAAAGATATGGCAAGCATAAGCCAGTCAACTACTAACTCCAAGTACTCTGTGAAAACACGGAGGCATGTATGTCAGAATTTAAAGAGGCCCCCATTCCCTGTAGCTGGAGTGTCAGGTCAAGAATTTAATCATAAGGGTAGCAGAGCTAAAAAGAAGACAATACACTAGCAGTTATCCTATGCTAAAGTGAAAGCCAGATTAGGAACATGTAACAGGCTCACATGAGGTGTAGTCTCACAAAATGATACATGACTCCCTCAATGTCCATCCATGCTTCCCCTCATTGCCTCTAGACTAATACTGAGAATCAGGTCTCAGAATAACACAAACAGAAACTTAAATTCTTGCTTTGGTAGAAAATTTCTTATTTACCCAAAGAAATACAGGATTTGGATAATATTTACCAACAAGGACTAGTGAGACATTTGTGGGAGTGGAAACTAAAGCTGTTGAGCCAGGAGGTGTAGATTATGAGGCTGGATGGGAGGACTGTGCTATGGCCATGATTCAACATCCTGGCAAGGACATTTGGAGCTGGTTCAAACATTAAATGGGATGGCTCCCATAGTCTGAATGTGACAGTGACCTGCAGTAAATGAGGTTTACATGCCAGAAATACCTTGGTATAGAATTTAAGAAGGGATCAGAAAGGGGACCATTAGAGTAGATTTATTACATGAAACAGAAGACCTATCAGCTTGTGATGTTCCCTGGGAGGATCTAGAGATAACTCCGTTTATTAAAACAATGAGAATGCACTAGTAAGGGAGGGGGTAAGGTCTTCATTGAGAAGTGCAGTGGTGACTGTCCTTTGTAGACCAGGATTAATAATAGAAGATGCTTCTGTGGCTCTGGGTTCACTAGTATCAGTGCGGATGGTAGGATTCAGGGAGAATAGAGGCAAGGTGGATATAATTACTTTAAGAGGCAGTAAGGCAGGAGTGAAAGCGAGAGGGTATTGAGACTCAGAAGTATTACAATAGCTAATAAGCTGTTCCTAGAGATGAAATAGATGGACAGACAACAATGGACTGCTGGGCTTATATCACGAGCTGGGGAATAGAAGTTTGACATCAGTCACAGCAACGGAAAATCATGATCTCTCACCCATTTTCCAGATCTGTGCCATTTTGAAATCCAGAGCTCATGTTATGAAGAAAAGGTGAGTTTTCTTAAGTGAGGACTTTACAATGACACTACAAGTATATACAGTAAATATTCTCCCAAAAGGTGCCCAAGGAGCCCCATGGCCATTCTTCAGTGTAAATGAAAACTGGGGTAAAGGGAATATTTTTATCATTTTAAGGTTGTGAGAAACAGGGGCTGATCTGATAAGTGACAACCAGGAGATCTGCAATGCAAGCATAACTCACCGTTGAGTGAAAATGTATAGATCCCAGATGACACGTAAAATGCTGCCTCAGGTCTGTCTCACAGTGGGCCCAATGAGCCCATATAACTTCTCTTGCTTTTTCAATCTAGTACTTGGATATATAAATTGGTGGGAAGACCCACATGAAAGCCTCTGAAACCACCCTACTGGCCAAGTGAGTAAATCAGAAGCAATATGTATCACAGGTGAACTTAGAGAGATTAGTGCTACTCTAAAATATTTGATTAGGAATTGGGGGTCCTAAACATACCCCATTTGTTTCATTGGAATGGCCTCTGCAAGAAATGTATGAATCATGGTAGATTAAGGCCACTATCATTTAAAAATAACTGAATGGTAGCTTCAATCACATCTATCCTGCTGGATATAATATCTTTAATAGAACAGATCAAAATAAGCTCTGGCACTGGGTAGGGGTCATGGATCTGACAAATGTGTTATTTTCAATCCCCAAAAGGAAAGAGGATCAAAAGCAGCTTTCATTCACTTGGAAATCTCAGCATTTCACATTTACTCATTTGCACAATGGCTATGTTAACTGTCCAGCTCTCTCTTAGAGTAATGTCCAAAGGAACTCAGATTTCCTTGGTAGTCTGAAGAACATCATGCTGGGTGCTCTATATTAATGAGATGAATACTATAAAAATGGACCAAATCTTCCTGCAGGAATTAAAGACTTATTTTTCCCATTCCAGGGAGTGCTGCCAACAAGTAGCCTTCAGCTCATAGTCCCCTTGGGGACTGCCCTGCTGCAGAGAGCTGCCTTGGCCTGATTTATGCCCTCTTCCTGGGGTAGTCTGTCTCCAAAGACAGAAAAATGTTGGCATGTAAAGGCCTTACTGACTCACCTAACTTCAAGAAAATTCTAGAGAATAAGGTTTATTCCAGCTCCAGAGTTTCATTACTTATCAAACTGTCACTCAGTTCATTGTCTTCTGACCAATCAGCCTCCTTCATTTCCTTTCTATGGTGTTGTTCCAAAGAGCACTCCCTAATGAATCTCCTACACACTAATTTCAGTCTCAGAATCTCTTTTCATGATAACTTAATCTGAAACATCATAATATTAGAACTCAGTAAAAAAAAAGAACAAAACAACAAAAAAACCAAATAGCAAATACTTAGGAAGCCCTGTTAAATCACATGTATGTAAGACAGTGGAATATATACCTTAGAGAGATTAAAGGGACTTCCATATTGGTGAAGTACGTAGGAGTTGTTATGGTTTAAATGTGGCCCCCACAAGTTCATGTGTTCAAAACTTAAACCCCCAATGCAACAATGTTGAGAAGTGGGATCTTTCAGAAGTGATTAGGTCCTGAGAGCTCTGCCCTCATGAATGGATTGTCATTATCATGGGAGAGAGTTAGTTATCATGGGAGTTGGCTCATTACAAAAGGATAAGTCTGGCCCCCATTTACTATTTTGTGTGCTCACTCCCATCCTCTGCCCTTCTGTCATGAGATGACTCTTGCCAGGTGCTGGTACCGTCTTCATAGACTTCCCAGCTTCCAGAACTGTGAGCCAAATAAACTTCTACTCTTTATAAATCACCCAGGCTGTAATATTCTGTTATAGAAGCAGAAAATAGACTAAAACAAGTGTAATACTGTCTAAAGTATGCTAGAACATTCTTTCGAAAGTAATACAAAAATTACTGCACTTTGATTCTTCTACCATTAAGGAAGATGCATAGTGCTTGGTGGACCACTTTGCATTTCAGAGGCAGAGTGTTTTCCAAAGCAAAAAAGGATTCTGCATCAGACATAGGCTGTACTACAACATGTCCCACAGCTCAGCCCATGGGAGATCCATTGATGGTAGAGTGCTGTGGTAGATAAGGATGGCATGTGGAGTTTTTCCAGTGTAATAGGAAAATAATAGTGAATGTCCCCAATGCTCTGGAGTGAGGCCATGCCTTTTTTTTCAGTAGAACATTACTCAACATTTGAAATCCTGATACTGGAATGCTACTGAGCCTTAGTAGAGACTAAGTGCTACTCCGTGGAAAATAAAATAGCTGTGAAAATGCAGCTGTATGCCATGTGTTGGGTATTCTCAGAATCACCAATTCATAAAGTTAGATGAGTACAGGAGCAATACATCATGTGATTGAAGTTAGTAAATTTGGCATTAGAACTGAGCAGAGCAGAGGCAAAAGGAAGTTACATGGCATATAGCCCACATGCCCATATCACGTAACTATATCAACACCTCTCCCTTAGCTCACACTATGGATTTGTGGGAGTCACCTAAGACCAACCAACACAAGAGGAAGAATTTATGAAGAAGACCCCAAAGGCAATCACAGCAACAATAAAAATAAATAAATGGGACCTGATAAAATTAAAAAGCTTCTGCACAGCCAAGGAAACTATCATGAGAGCGAACAGACAACCTATAGAATGGGAGAAAATATTTGCATGTTACACATCCAATAAAGGTCTGATAACTAGAATCTATATAGAGCTCAGGAAAATCAGCAAGGAAAAATCAAATAACCCCATTAAAAAGTGGGCAAAGGACATGAATAGAAGCCTTTCAGAAGAAGACAGACTAATGGCCAACAAACATATGAAAAATTGCTCAACATCTCTAATCATCAGGGAAATGCAAATCAAAACCACGATGAGATATCACTTAACTCCAGTGAGAATGGCTTTTCTCAAAAAGTCCCCAAACAATAAATGTTGGCGTGGATGTGGAGAGATAGGAACACTCATGCACTGCTGGTTGGACTGCAAGCTAATATAACCTCTGCAGAAAGTAATATGGAGATACCTCAAAGAGCTACAAGTAGAACTACCATTTGATCCAGCAATCCCACTACTGGGCATCTACCCAAAGTGGAAAATAGACATTCTATAAAAAAGACATCTGCACTCAAATGTTTATAGCAGCACAATTCACAACTGCAAAGATGTGGAAACAACCCAAATACTCATCAATACATGAGTGGATTAATAAAATGTGGTATATGTATACAATGGAGTTCTGCTCAACCACAAAAAACAATGGTGATCTAGCACCTCTTGTATTACACCTAGATAGAACTGGGGCCCATTCTACTGAATGAAGTATCA
>CAUYRB010083841.1:0-69956 GCA_963574695.1 Propithecus perrieri
CTTTTTCTCTGCATCCATGCCAGCATCTATTTTATTTTTACACAAGTTGGCTGAATTTAATGCCCAACCATCCTTGTTTCTTAATCTACCACAAATTGAATTGAATAATGGATCATTTGATGGAATTTGTAGAATTTTTCAATGACTTTATAGTTTAATTTTTAAAAAGTTTCAGTGCAATTGCTTTTAGAAAGTTTAAAGGTTATTTAAAATTTTTCTAATAGGTATAGAAATATAAAAACATTCGTAGTTTAGGCTTTTACAAAAAAAAATATTGCTGGCTTCTTTTATATCCATCGTGTTTTTAGCCAAAATTGTCACAAACATATGCCATTATTATCCTTGAGGAAAAAATACCAACACAATTTCAATTAACAATGTTATATAATATTTCATAGATTTTTTTTTACCTAATCTAGAAATCAGCATATGGATAACTAATTTTGATATTCTGAAATTTACATTCTTTATCTATCTAGACCTCTTAACACTGGAGACTGAAGAAACTTGAAGAATATTGATTAATTAAACCACAGAAGAGACACATGGGGAAAGTGGTAGCCTTTAAAAATATATACTTACTTCTAAACTCTACAATGCTTTATTGGAAGAATAGCTCAAAAACAAAAATACTATGTCAGTGTCAGATCTTGGAAAAAAATGTCCTCATCAAGACTCCCTCCTTTGGGAAACCACATGCCATGATATTGAAACATATGTTCCTGGCTCTCTTAAGTGAGTATCTGAAAAGCTAACAATATATGCTATACTGAAAAAAATATAGATAATTTAATTTAAAGAAAGATAACTTATTTTTTAAAAATGAAAAGGAAAAGGAAGAGAAAAAAGGGAGTAAGAAGAAGAGATGTGTTAAAGGAAGGTGTAGATAAAGACAGAATAGAGGAAAATAGGATACACTTAACAACAGTCAAATGTATGCATTACTGTTAACATAACTTAGAAGTTAAAATTATTACCTTTTAAAAAACAGCATTTCAACCTTAGGCAAACAACAATATGGTAGATGTACAACTTTAATGTTGTTACTGCTTTAATGTAATAAATTTCTAGCTTAGAAATTTCTATGACTATTCAATATTAATATTCTACAGAAATTCTTTTGGATACACTATGTTGGAAAACATTTCATCTTTCCTTACTAACTCTTTAGTTCTTAATAAAAAAAAAAATCCTCCTCAAATAAAAAGGCATCAAGAACATGAGGCAATTATTTATAAATAATATTTTTCAATAATTGCCAATATATGAAAGTCAAGCTGTGAATTTATTGGTATGCAGCTTTTAATAAACAGATGTAATGTTTTAATATTAATAGTATCTCAGTCAAGTTCTTTTATAGGAATATGCCAAAAATAGCCATTCCTTAATTGATGTATTTTAATATTTCTATTTCTAAACGTTGTCCTTTTAAGACTCCTTTTAAGTCCTTTTAAGTCTCCATTAAAAACATATGTAAAATTACTTTCTAATGTCAAAGCAAAAATAAACAGCTGTAAGAAAAAATACAATATCTCTTTCCAGTCAGATATAATTTAGTTTGCATATTTCCAATTATTTTTAGAACAATCAGAAAATATTATGTAGATTAAGTGACGTAAACAGAAGTATATTTACTTAGGACCTCCATGAAAGCTTGGAGAATTTAAGCTCAGCAGTAATATAAATATCAAAATTACTATTATTATTTTACTGACTATGGAAAACTGATTTTGTCTTTTACAAGAAACTAAGTGAAAAACCACTTTAAATGAGGAAGATTTTGTAATATATGACAAATATCAACTCCTATAACAATTAGAAATAAAGCAGAAGAAAAATAACCAGAAATATAACTCTTTGATTTAATACGTTATTGCAAAAAACAAACCAATTCTCATATTTTCTTCGACTATCTCTGTCTCCTCTCTTTCCATTTCCCTTAATATAACTGCCAAAAAATGTCACATAAATCTTAACAGGAGAAAACATCAGAAAAACCCAAAGTGAGGCACCTTCTTGAAAATAACTGTCCTCCATCCCTCATAAATATCAGTGGCATAAAACACAGAGATGGACTGATAAAACATTTCAGAAAAAAAGAAACTGAAGAGGTGTGATCACTAAATGGAATGCATGATCAGGAATTTTCTTTTGTAACAGTTGTCATTATTGGGACAATTGACATAATCTCAATAAGGTATAGAGAGAGTAGTCTAGCTTCACGGCATGCAAGCCGAGCACTTACACAAGGCTCCATACTCAACAGACTCAACACTTGGGGTTTAATGCTCTCAGTAAATACCTTGGAATTCTTAAAAAATTTATCTTTGAATTTGTGTTTTGTAAGTAAAGCCTGATGGGAGGACAGATCATGCACAGGAGGCCCAGGGCCTTGGTTCGTGTATAGTCAGACATCCCGCCACCTCCATGAGACAGGTTCTCAGTTGCTTGATTCAAATCCCCTGGAATCTCTGCCCCACAACTGTGTTAGCAGCTCAGATACCAGACAGGATATCTGGACCCAGGTGCAGGGAGGGGTCAGGGCTGGGAATGTACCTGGTAGCATCTTAGGGCAGGGCAGCGCAAGGAGGTGACTCCCTGGACCAGGATGGCAGCATTATAATGTATTCTGCAGGCACTCAGCAAGGGTTCTCGCCCAGCACTGATCCAGGTATTGAGGATATGCAGGCATAGAAGTTATAATCACTTGGAGGTTACCTTCCCACCACAGGCTGGGGCACTGGGCCCGCGGGAAGGGGAAACCGACTTTCCCTGCCAAGGTCCTGCATGATCAGTTTGCACTGGTTCCTGCTAATTATGCTGCAATCCCTGTTGACAGATAACAGTATTGTGCCACTTAATAGTATTGTTAATTTCCTAATTTTGATCATAGCTGTGTGGTTACATGAGAAAATAGCCTTATTCATCCAAAGAAAATAGGCAATACACCTGGAAGTACTTGAAGAGACAAAATGCACAATATACACTGGAGTATTTAAAGAGAAAGAAAAGGAAAAAAAAAAAAACCAAATGTGATAAAAGATAAAATAATATTTCGGTAATGTGGCTGAAGCAATTCTTTGTATAATCCTATTCTATATAGGTTACCTATAAATAGTATTTATTTTTAGAAGCCATACTTACAGAAATTTACAAATATAAAATTATATTAAAAAGCCATTTTAAAATGTCAAATATCAATCTTATAAAGTAATGAATTTACTGGAAACGAGTAACTTTTAAAGTTTTAATTTTGCCTTTCCCATAACTTCTTGGCTTTTCGGCTAAGATCAAGGGCAGAATTTTAATTTTTCCTTCACTTGCATTTGCCAAAATGCTGATTTAATCAGTCTTTGTTTTGTTTCTTTAAAGGAGATTAAAACACACACAGAAAGACCTGGATTGATTATTGTAAAAATCTAGTATATATATCCTCATAGACAAAAATGTAACTAAAATATGTTCTATCCTAAACTTCCCATTATGTGATCCCTTAATTAAGCTCTGAACTGTTCTAATGTTATAAAAATTTGAATTTAAAAAAGGCATTTAAAATAAGATAGCACTTCTTTCAAAGTAAGAAAGGCATCACAAAACCCATTCTTCTTTTGGATTAATCTACAGATCAAACCGTTGTCGACTTCATTTTAACAATAAAAATCATGACGTTTTATTTTAGTTTTGGTTAAAAAAGAGCTTTTGGTCATCTTTTTTTCAGATATTACTAAAACGGAGTGAAAAATGAATGCGGTGACTTTGTCTATAACTGAAATATTCAGACCCCTACAGTTAGGCTTTCTGGATGCCTTTCTTTTGTGGAGTTCATGTGGACTAGTGTTTTGGAACCACGAACTGATTAAGACCATCACACTGCCTTATTTTTATGCATAATAAATGAAATGTATCCTGCTTGAAAAATACGAAAAGGAAATGCTTAGGATGAGAAAGACTACATATCTCATAAAATTTTTCAACAAAATGATTTCTTAGTGATTTTTTTTCCCTCAAAGTATATCTTTGCTTTTATTTAAAATATAACTGGAAAGTAAACTAATGAACCAGGTAGAGATAGTCTTGGGGCAGAATATGCCAATATCACAATTCCACAGCTAAAATCATTGATCTTGATGACACTTTAGGAGCCAGGAAGACAAAATTAATAAGAAAATTGCATTAAGGAGGCTTTATAGTCAATATATTTAAGCTGAAGAATTAACAGCTTTCTTCATTACTGATGTTTCCTTGAAATTAATCTATAAAAATAATTTAAACACTGTTAGAAATAATCTTAAAAGCATGTTAGACTTAGCAAGGAGCAACATAAATACTTCAGAATCATCCAAACTTAATGTTTTCTCACTAAACTTCTAAGAAAAAAAAAAATCAACCTATCACTCAATTTATACTTGAATCTCAGTCTAAAACCATACATATTAGTTTTAAGAATTTTAAAAGGCATCATTACTGATTCTTTTGTACTTTATATAAATTAATCTAGGTTAAAAAAATCTATTTCTAACTTAAATACTAGTAAGGCTTAAAACAGAAAACCAGGCTACAGTCCAAAGTCAATCCTCCATACCAGTAAGAGCTGGAAAATACATGTCGGGCTTATGGTAACCTATTCTCATAAGCAGGGAATGATCAAATTAATCTCTGTGCAGTCAGCAAGGAGGCAAGTCTTTACAAGCAGCAGAGCAAGAAAGAAAAAAGAAATGGACAGCAGCTAATACCCCCATGGGCTGCAAATACCCAGGTGCAGGGTCAGTAGTTTAAAATAGCCTTCTCATTGGCCAACTGGGGCCCAGCAAGAGAGGTAAGGACCAAGCTAATAAGCTCACCACATTTGGAATTCATTGAAGGCCCAGAGAAGGAAAAACCTCCACAGAAAGCAAGCACCCAGAAGAGTTTAATAGTCAATTTTATGTGATCTTTAAAATGCCTTTGCAGGATTTTAAATTTTGGTGAAATTTCTTTGAGATCCACAGATCCATCTTATAAATAGTACCAGGTTCCTTCATTTTAACACATTTTTCTCTTATTTTTCTTTCCTTCTCCTCTGGCCCCCCCTGCCAGCCCCACCTTCTAGTTCCAGAAATGATGTAATGTAGATTTACCATCATACGTATTTAGATGGTTATTTTTCCAGATGCATTCCTCATATAGTCTAATGAATGTTTGTTACGGAAAACTCATTTATGGTTTTGAGTTCATGATTTACAAAGAATCCCTTCATTTACTTCTTCGGTCAGTCATGTATTCATTCATTCTCTAGTGAATTCATTCATTCATTTATAGAGTACACACATTTATACTTGAGAATGCAAGCCAAAAACGTTTTATAGCTTTAAATGCATGCATCTGTAAAATTAATGGTAAAGTATGTACATTGTATATGAGCTAATCCAACCTTCTTCATCTCTTGAGATTTGAATCTCTATTACCTTTTCCCAATCCTGCAACTTGTTATGTAACAATGACAGAGAAACTGTTGTCATAAAGCTTTGGAAGTTAAAAGAAGATGCAACGTCAACTAAAAATTGGTTTCCACAGCTGTTGTTTTCTCCCATTTCTTGTGGACGTCTCCGAGACATCATCAAGATGTTACGAATAAAGACAATTTGTGAGAACTTCAAACCTTGAAGTCTGAAGGCTTGTAAAATATAAAGAAATGAAATTAAGGGATTAGCTATTATATATTTATGGTATTATAATTTCAGACTTTATTCAGATCTTAAAGGGTAGAGACTATGTTTTTAATTACACATTTTGAGGAAAGAGAAAATTAATATGGGAAGACTAATGACATACCCACTTCTACAATACCAAAGCAAGTTATTTTTTAAGCACATTACTTTAATTCTTTAATGCAGTTTTTTCCATGTGGTTCTAACCTTGGCTTCTAGTTAGACAAAAAGTACTTCAAAGTGTCCCTATTACTAATCCTGAAAAATTAAAGTATTGTAAGGTTTCATTGTATCAGACTTACACACTAAATATATATTTTATCACTGAAACCAAAATACAGACATCCTGCTGAATTACTTGTATAATTATTTGACTAACTTAGAATGCCATAGGAACGTAATAAGGCCTATACAATTCAGACTAAGGTAATCATATCCATAATATTTTATTCTGTTATTTTTAACCTTAGTTGAAATATAAAACCTTATACTCTCTTTTATGACAGTTGGTTCCATGGAATGATTTGTAGCATGCAGCATACTGTTATTAGCTGAAGGAAATACCAATGACATCATTTAGCCATTATAGGAGATAAGCTCACCTATTAAAGAACAATACTAACAGTGTTTTATATTTTTACTAACCTGGCATATTGAATAAGTTGTGCAGAATATTTTCTTACAAAAACACACTTTAGTAAGATATTTGAACTACCCTTGCCTCTCCAAACATAAATGTATGATATTTCATGTTTAATAACTCTAATGATTTATTAACCACATTATACTGTTATATTTTAATAAGAAAAAAGTGAAATTCAAAATAATACAAATCTGGAAATGATATAACATCCATCTCATTTAATTTTTTATTAAAGTGCATTATCTATCAACATAGAGATAGTAAAAACAAGTTAAGCATAGCAAAAAAAAAAAAAATGCATGTTCACCAGGGAGAGACATATTGGTAAAATATTATCCTGTCTATGTCTTTTAATAATATATATCATCTTTAAAATGTATTGGTAATTTACAAGAGCAATACATAGTGCCTCATTAAAAATTCGAGAATGAAGTCATTTGACCTATGAAATTTAACCACCCAAGTAATTTTCATAGACAAAGCTACACTAGAAACTACAGCAAAATACAAGGCGGTTGCATTGTGTAGTAGTACTTTGTTGTCAGCTTGGAGTCAAAGCTTGCCTTTCACACGTTATCTGTGTGACATTCCACAAATTTTGTACCCTCAGTTTTCTCATCTATCCTATGAGGAGCAAACAGAATTTGTTCTCAACAGTCAACATGAAAATTAAACAAGGTAATGTACACATAAATAGCAGGTGTACGGGGCCTTCTCAATGTGTTACATATTTTTACTATGAATTTTTTATCATGTCAGTGAATAAATGTATAAGCAGTTTGAGGTTTGTTTATTCCCAGTAATATCTTTGACTTCTTTTCAAATACATTTGGCTGAACAGAATGAAATATAATGTAACCATAAGTCACATCTGGAAAAGAGTATTTCTGGTAGGCTTAGCATTATAGTGACAACCAGATGTTGAATTACACAGATGAAAATGCATTCTTTTTCTGATTGTGGCTGACCACTACACTGAGTAATCTTAATTATTTAGAAGGCTTAGCATTTGGCAATGTGAAAAACATGTTCTGCATTTAATACAAAGAAGCTTCTCAACTTAGGAATTTTGCAAAGTTGGGGTCAAAATCTTTGATTCCAAATTCCACTTTACATCTCTAAGTTTTTTTAAAAGCTGATCTCCTAGTCAGTAGTAACATTTAGCATATAATTTTACATTTTGTATTTTTATCTGAGGACTATGGGGGAATTGAATCAACTGAAATAAATGATATGTGCCAGAATATATTTTGGTATTCTATTTGGCTTAATAGGCAGTTCCCATGCCATAGGAATGCCTCAGTAACTCCTAATAAAATTTTTTATTGCCATCATAAATCTCAAATTATAGAATCTCTTTGGATATTACTACAGATATGTATCTAAACTAGGTAGATCATAACTAATACAGTTAAGATTCAGTCCTAAGAGTTTACAAATAGTACCTCTTACAGAACAGTGCCCTTGACATATAGGAACAAGAGACGTACATAGTTATAACACTAATTAAAATTAAGACTGAGTTCCTGACACACCTGCAAGAGTATTTCAAAGCCTAACAAAATTCATGTTGCCTTTCCCACTGGAATCATTTATTCACTGTAAAATCACGGTTGTTTTTCATCTGCCAATATTTTTGTCTTCTCCATAATGAGCAGGTAGCAGTGCTTTCAAAGACTCTTGACATCTAGAACTCATATTAAGATTCTCTCGATTAATACCGTCTCTTTTCACAGAGGTAGGTGGCTACCATGCAGACTTTCTAAGATCAAGTTCTTTGCAAAGAACTTCTGGCCAAGTGGAGTCCCATGTAAGCATACTCACCCCATCTTTATTTATACCTCACCTGCCTATAAAAATCCCACCATTTTCAATGTTATTTTCATGTGTACTTGAAACATTTTCAGATATTCTTTTGAAATATGAAGACAATAACACACTAGAGTTTTAAAAAGATGAAAAAGTGTTATATTTAAGCTATTAATCATGACTGATACTTGATTATCAAAAACATGAATGGATTTGCCTTTTTGACTGATATTAACCAGACACTTTTTGCAAAGGACAGAAGTGAACATGGTATTAATTCAGACTAAATGACTTATACACAGAATCAAGATCTTTATTTTTTATTCAGGGTGGTGCTAAAAATTGATATATTGAAAGAATGTTTCCACTTCTTGACAGCAACACCCAGCTGAGGCATCCTCCACAATAAATATTAAAGCCAAGATAGATTCAAATGACGTATATCTATACTTTTTCAGGTAAGCTGTTTGAAGTTCAATTGAATAACTTTTTACAGATCCTGAATTTCTTCCTGTATTTTTACACACCGACGATTCGAAAAGAGGAAGGTACTATCTTCCTCAGACTAACTAAACAGGAAAGATTACAGAAACATGTTCCCTACAGTAGGGGTCCCCAATCTGTGGTGAGTTGTGTAATTATTTGATTATATATTACAATGTAATAATAATATCAATAAAGTACACAATAAATGTAATGGGCTTGAATCATCCCCAAACCACACCCCAAACCTCCCTGGTGACCAAAAGGTTGGGGACCACTGCCCTATGGTGAGAAAGTTTCTCACAAGCTGTTTCCTTTCTCTAGAACACTACACTTCTCTCTAGTCCCCAGGAGGCCTTCTTATGAACGCTTCATACTAAGTTTGACTTCTTTATCACACATTACATCTGTATTCTTTATTATTATAATGCTTTCAAAAATATTGTTCCCTCCCTTCAGAGAAGTAACTTCGCTTTACAATTACAAATTAATTAGTGCAATTATTTAAGTAATTTGTTTCTGCCAATGGACCATAAACACATGGTACCAGGAACTTATTATATATCTAGTAAGTAGCACAGAGCCTAGTACAGTACAGATATCATGAACTAAATTATGTCCCCTCAAAATTCCTATGTGGAAGCTCTAAACTCCTATGTGATTGTATTTGAAGATGAAACCTCTAAGGAAGTAATTAAATTAGGATATAAAGGTTATAATGAAAACTTCTATTTCTTCACTGTGCTACTACTACACTCAATACTTCTGATCAACAAATATGTATTTTATTTTGTTTTTTCCCCTCACATCAACCAATTCTCCAACTTTCCAGATCCAACTAGGTGTCCTACAGTTCAGTTCAATTCTGACACCATCTGCCTGAGGTTAGCACAGACCTCACAAGTCAAGGGGTCAGTTCTACAAGACTGCCCCCCAATTGTAGACACCAGTCTACAGCTTGTCACCTGTGCTTCTGACTGACCAGTTATAGGTATGAGGTTGCTGTGAATGCCTCCTTTGTTTGATGATATGTTAAAATGCTCACAGAACTCAGAAAAACAGTTGACTTACTAGATTACTGATTTATTATGAAGGCACATGACTTATGAGCAACCAGAGGAGAATTCAGGGAAAGGGGGATCGTTTAATGAGAAAGAAAAGTATTCAATGTAACTTTCGTGAGCCTCTAGTCACTCTGCTGGAGGGAAGAAGGTGACTCTCCAACTGATGAGTTTAGAAAAGGAACTTAACATACCTAGCTCATCTCTTTTCTGTCTCCCATTTCTAGGCAAGCAGGTGTGCAAAGGAAACAAGACTCTAGTGTATCACCCCCTACCTAGGGACGTATGTATTCCACTGTGCTTGAAACTGCTTAATTCTGGGATGTGGTATTAGGGAGCCATCACAGCTGTGTGTGTATGCTACATTCTCCAGCTACTTTATTAACCTTTTTATCTCAATGTACCCAAATCTTTATCTAACTCTCAACTTGATTAAAATCCACAGGTAGAAAAAGGTGCTACTTATTGAATCTATCAAATCCACGTAGATGATAGTACCATAATTTCAAAACAGAATGAATCATCCAATATTCAGATCATAAATGGAAATCATGTAATTTTAAAAAATAATTTTAAATATATAGTATGTAAGTACTAATTTTTGTCATGCAAATAATTTTAAAAAATAATGAATAAGCAGCAACGACCTTGTCTCCCACAAAACATGGAAAATCCAATAGACCCGGGTTTAGCAAACTACAGCCTACGAGATTAATTTGCCACTTTTTTTGGCGCATCCTTCGAGTTAAGAATGTTTGTTATATTTTGTAATTGTTAAAAAAAAATTCATGACACGTGAAAACTATATGAACCTCAAATTTCAGTGTCTATTAAAATGTTATTGGAACATAGCTATTTTCATTTGTTTACATACTAACTATAGCTGCATTTGCACAATAGAGTTGAGCAGTTAGGAAGGACCATATATTCTGCAAAGCCTGAAGTGCTTACCATCTGGCCCTTTACAGAAAAAGTATTCTGACCCCTTCAACAGATTAATGGTCTGTAAAATGGTATTTGACTTTAACGTCTGAAACATTAGCATTCATCTATGCCCGAGTATTACTGGAAAAGCACTGAATGTACATACTTGGTTTGAATATATGTTATGGGTTTTTGAACTATATCATAAGAAATATTAGTCTGACTAGCATTTTCACTATTTGGGGATGAAAATATAGAAAATTATTTCCTTAGTTTTACTTATTTTTAACAAAAATATCATTAGACCATATGTTCCTTGAAACATATAAACTTAGATGATAACTTAGTAAAATTAAACCCATAATAATTGCTCAATAAAGCACCACTGCAGTATATTAAAAACTCCTTATTTGAGCAGGCCTCTTCTGTTCTTACAGCACCAGCATTTCTCAGTTATGCTTGTATATGCATTTATTTGTATGAAACAATTGTTTTCCATTATACACTAAGTAAACCTCATCTTTATCTAAAATGAGACAGGGATATAATATAATGAATGGCTTAATGATTATTATCTCCATTCTTGACTAAAATGTATTCTTCAAAAATAAATATTCTCCAAACACATTTTGTCTACAGTGATCAGTGACTGACTACTTTTACTGCTACAATGTTTTTACAGAACCAATGTGCTACATAGCTTGAATTAATCGCCCTCATTTCTTGCTTAGCGTGCTTTTCATGCTGATGATAAAAATCAATTTAATAAAACTGGAACTTTAAATAGCTTTGTTAACCCCAATATTCAAAATGGAAGATTAGAAGCAAAAATCCCAGTACTACAATCCTATCCAACACATTTCCAAAATTTGTCAGGAGGAAAAAAAGAAAAAAATCCTCCTTCCACGTGAATTCTTATGGAGATCCCTAAAGTCAGATTCTTCAGTTATTTTAAAAATGAAAAAAAAAATTAAAAAATGCAAAAGGTGGTATAAAAACAATCATTTAAAATTGAATGAAAACAGAGCATCCTCATGAGAATTATAACAGACCGTTCAGTGTACTGCACAAACACGTGACATACCAGTAAGCAAATATAATTAAGGACAAGGGAGCTGAATTTTTTTTTTTTTTTTGTAACTTTAGCTGCACATATGGAGCATTTTGTTTCACTTCTGGTTTACTTTCTTTTAATCAAAGACCCCCACTGTAATGCCTTCACACAGGGCTCAGTGTTGTGGTTACCATGGAAACCATAATTCTGAATGTCCTAACTTGTGTGATTAAAATTTAACACAAAGTAACATTGATAGTTTCCCCCATTTCCACTACCACCAATATCCAATTCTAATTAGCAGCACAATAGCTGGTTTGGAAGGAATAAAGAGCTGTGGCTACTATAGCCTCACATTGCCGGTTATTCACAGGGAATCTCAAGAACAATATATAGGGATGGTTCTCTTTTACAAAATGCCTGGTTTAATAGAGGAATTATTTCTAATTGACTTTCTCATCACCTCCACAAAACAAAGACTATTATTTTTCTCTTTTTATATATAAGGTTTTCTTTAATTGTGTACTTATTTCGCTTGCCCATTCAACTGAGGCAAAAGCTTTTAACAATGGTCTGATATACTAAGGTAATAAATGAAACTATGTGACATTTTAATGCCTCAAATCCACTTGTAATAATTATATTTCTATATTACACTGCTCTCCTCAACATGGAATTAACCCTTCTAGATATATTAATCATGAAAATATAACATACACAAAACCTTTTTATTTAACTTAAAAATTCAACTGAATCTTTCCCTTTTCTTTCTTTTTTTATGAACACTCCAGTAGAGGCCGATAAACTCTCAGTACTCCATTAAGGAAATATATGCTTCCTTGCTGATTATTTTGATTTGCTGAAAATCATATTGTCTCAGGAGCATACTTGCACTGATTGTATGGCTTGGTACTCAACGCTTCTACTTATAACTAAGTACAAATTTATTGCATTAGTCAACACAGCATTTTAAATTTGGAAATTATACTTTGTCATTCCAGCTGAGTTTCTTATCTACCATATCATATATAAGAGCAGACATGAATGATATTCCTCCTCACTCCTAAAATCCCAAAGGAAGCAGGTTAAGTTTATAGAGCAAGAGGAAAGCTTTTAAATATTAAACATTTAGAGTCAGAAGGATACCTTAATCATTAAGTCCAACACTCAACTTTTAGGGTAGACTTTGAGGCCCATGAAGATTAAGTAATATCTTTAATACATCTAATAAAAGAACTGGTACTAATAGCTCTAGATATTTGTTTAGCATTTTTAATCATTCACTACAAAAGAGTGACATTTCTCGTACCATTTGTTGACATGTTTTTCTACTTTAATTTACAAACCTAAACACTTTGAAAATGTAATGCATATATGCTATTTATAAAACAGATCTTGAAAATTTATGGAATTAACCTAAAAAGATGAAATATGGATAAATTTAAATTTTATTATTACATATTATTTTATGATATACGATTTATGTCATTTAAAGTTTTATTTCATACTGAAAATATTCTGTTTTTAACATTACATCTTTAGCAATAATACAAACTTTGAAAGTTAGGGATAAACTAGTCAGCAGTGTGCTTTACTAATATTAGTTCCTACTGTGAAAAATATTAAAGCACCATCTTTATTCCTGAGAGTTTCACATGGTTCATTTAAATGTTATACATCTTCAACTAAAGTTCTGAGTATTAACCAAGACATTTTTACTTCAAATAACATTTTGACTTTTGAATAAATAATAATTTGAATAATGTTTCACTCCATGGACAATTTCCATTTCCGTATACTTTCTACTTACAAGTAAGGGATTGTCCTGTTCTATAAATGGTCCATTCAAGACTTTTATTTCTAATTAGAATATGTGAATAAACTCAAGTAACCCTACTGTAAGTTATTTTCTTTGCAGTTAGAAAGAATGAAGGAGTGAAAAGGACTGGTGTATGTGTTTGCTGCGGGTCTGAGAGGAGTTACGGGATACAGTTTTGGAAAGAGAAAAAGTGTACGTCTGAGAGAAGAGAAGCAGAAAGAAGAACAAAAAAAGATTCCTTTATTTACATGCTCTCTACATCAGATCTGATCTGGTTATTCAAGTAATTATTGGATTTTGAAAGATCCATTAAATATCAGTTCCTATTTCTGCACTATAGCAAGAGGAAGTCAAATATACAGAAAAGAAAGAGAGAGAGAGAAGTACATTCTGTACCAGAGGTTCCATAAATGGAGTTGGGGGATAAAAGAACAGGAAGCGTAACAGATGGAGTGGGCAGCAAAATCTAGGGGAGCTAGAAAAGGTGAAATAGAAAACATTACTTTACTAAATAATACTGAATCAAGCTGTATTTGCTAGATAGGACCAACATGAATTAAACGCACTGACCAAGTCTGGCTGAAGACTTTAAATATGAAATTACTTGCCATGTTTTAAGTGTTAATAGATATAAGAAAGAAGATAAAGTAACTTGTTTCAATGACAAAAATAATAAATTTCTCAGGTCAGACTGTGGTGTCATATATTGTCAATATATTTATAAAGGCTCATCATTCTCACTCTATGATATTTAATGAAGGGTCTAAAATTGATTTTACTAAAATTGATTTTTTTCAATCCATCAAAATCCAAAGTGAAATCATCTTTTTTCTTTTTTCAGTGGCAAAGGCTTCTTTCTAATAAATTACTTTTTATCACATTTCTTTCAACCATTTCTTATTCTTAATTCTTGGATATATCACAAAGGACACTGACAAATTTTCAAGACTGTACTTTCAGTGAGACCTTGTCCAGTGATGTTGCTCTCAAGGTAAAGTAAAATATATCAAAACAAACATCACTTTATTATCTCACCATTCATAGTCTAGCCTGCTAAGTGTGATAAAGACTTCAAAAATAATATGAAGAATGGTTCCCTCCAGAAATTTCAACAGAATATCTGTTTACCAAGTCCAGATTTACTTACTTGTTCAAATTACAGCATGGCATGGCTCTCCAATGACCACTTTATTACTAACCCACTATATTTTCTACAAGTATATACTCCAACAGTCTTGAGAGTAAAACAGAGAAATAAAATCTTTTATTTAAACTTTAAAATCTGTCTTTGAAGAAATGACTCTTGGTGATAAGAAATTCAACATACCCCTGGGGAGCTTGAAAAGACCAGTCAATACTGTCAAATTTTTATGGGAGATTAGCTATTCCTGTGGTTTATCAAATTTTCCTTAGAGAGGTATTCATATGTAGCGCTTAGAAACTACAAGAAACAGAACAGGCCTGGTCTCAAGCAGCATCTTAGGAACACTGGTGTTCTAGCTATGTGTTGCAATAAGGGAATGGAAAAGTTCGGAGGAAACAGACTCCGGAGCAAACTAGGAATTGAGAGCTAGAAAGATGCTGTCAGTTTACAGCTTTCTAGGGAATAAGGTGAGCTCTGAAGGAGTCTGAAAAAGCCTGACCTCAGTAGGTCATCTGCCCCTTCCCTTTTGGATGGCTTTTTGACTACTGGTTTTTAATGTTGTCCAGGCCACAGAAATGGAGCGTAACTCAGCTTCACTCACATCTGCCCTATTCCTGGATTTCTTTCTGCAAAAGCATTACTTCCTAGATGACTGTGAAACTCATGTGAAATTCAGAAAGTTTATGAGAACAAGTGAAAACATTTTAAGAAAAAGATAAGCTATATTAATATGCAAGAAAGAAAAAGGTCATTGTTCAAAAGTCTGCACTTTATATAATTTTGGAATAATTATAAAAGACATTAAATTTTGATATTTTTCTGAAGAAGTGAACTCCTATCATTGTTATTATTGTTACATATTATAGTATTAGTATATACTTACTATATTAGAAAACAGTGAAGTATAAAACTTTATTCTATGGAATCAAAGTCTCATTCATCTCAGTGGGAATAATATCTTCCTTACTAGGTTAATAGATTATTTAATAAATCATGTGAAAATATGTTTTACAGTGCCTGGGAAATAGTAGACACTCAATGAATGTTACTTGAATATGAATTTAGATGTGAGAAGTACCAAAAAGCCAAGTGAAAGCACTATACAAATACATGTTATTAGTGTCAATTTATAATTGAATGTATTTGCTGGAAAAGATGTAGATTTATAGTAAATTTATAGTAATTGCATTATAAATTAATACGAACTACAATAAAGATTTTTCTCTTGGATGAATTAAACTTAGATGGGATAGAACAGGCAGTAACTGAGGAAGCAAAATTGTGTTAGTTACTCATCAGTTTTACCTATACTACACCATATGTCTTCAGAGATCAAAGCCCTTCAAGTGATAAAATGCCCAAGGCCTCAGTTCAACTAAGTCCAGTGGGCAATAATACAACCAATTTAAACCAAGTAAGACCTCTCCTTTGAGATTAATGGAACAAATGTGTTATTATGTAACTTGATATGTGTATTCCCATAAGAGTTAAAAAAAAAAAAAAAATACTAGATTTTGGCTGATCTAGAGCATTATCAAAGAAAGTAAATAATAATTTCTTTTTTCTTTAAATGCAAGATTTTATCATTAATGGCAGAACTGAGCCAACATTACAACTTAGTTTGCATTCAAAATATATTAAACATATTAATAATTACACATGAGAAAAAATCTAATGGTTTGCCATTAATTTTTAAATTTCTTAAAAATTAACTTTCTGCTATAGTTACAAGCTAGAGAATATTGTCACTGGAGGACATGTACGTACAGGAAATGTGTAAAGCATTTGGGTAAAAGGCACACTTTAAAAATAAATCCTTCCTCTCCTATGATCTCAATTCAGATGTCGTTTTCAACTTACGGTTTTCAACATTAACTGTAAAACTCACTGGTTAGTTTGGTGGAGACTCCATTAACCATTATTTCTTGCCTGTCAATTAGCATTAGCACAATGTATTCTCTCAGGTGACATAATAAATCTATGTGTTTCTCTTTCTACTCTAACCGTTCAGCTAGTCCCCTCCATGTCGATGTTCTCCAAATTGTTTTATATGAAATTTGTTCATTGGCATTCTATTGAAGTCCATGCCAGTTAAAACATTTTCAGATATCTTATTTTCTGTTTCAAATGGCTTACAATTAGCTATTTTTTAAATGAAAGTTTTAAATTGTTGTAGTATTTTGCTAAATGGATTTGATGATCTATTAAAACCCTTATATTTTATTATATTTATTATGCAAAATTAACATATAACAGTTGAATATGTTTTTAACTGCAGCTAGAAAATTGGTCAGCAGAGAGAGAGAGAGAGCGCACACCTGAAATAACATAATACAGTAAAGCAAAGTTATTGGAAATGATCTGTATAAACGTTGTCCAGGGATAACTTTTCAGAAGCTATATATACAGCAAAGGCTTTATAATACATTTCCTCTGCTCTTGTTCTACTAGCAATTCTTTTCGAAGGTGATATTATATGGTATTACTGCTACAATATTGACTACTACTGATATAATAAGCAGCATTCATTTTCTTTGGGTAATTATACTATGTCCAGAATAAATATCAAACTTTCATGTTCAACTACTTATCAGTAGATTTTTCAAAAACTGACAATCCAAAAATATTGCTATTTCAGTGTATTTAATCAGGTATGAAATTAAATTTAAATGAAAAGTAATCTATTAAAAATCTTATTTGTGGAATATCACTGAGGATTTCTTCACTTGTGGCTGAGAACACTGAAACACAATTAACAAAAGTGTTTGTCTATAAAATTTAGTTTCTTCATTCAATTTTACAATGGAGAGTTTACATGATTATACATGCATTACCACCAAGTTTTATAAAAATCTAGCCATTCACAATTTTGGCAACAAAGCCAACAAACAATTGCTTGCTTCCATTACACTTGTAAGAGGCAATTTGAGAAGATACTCCCCAGAAATTAAATTTTGTGGATAAACATTTTAGCTAATTGCATTATTGTTCTCAGAACATTGAAGGCAGCAGTAAGCCAAACCAAGCAATCCAATTTCTTTCTTTTTTTTAAGCAATCAAATTCTCTTCCACTAACACATCTTTGGAATCAAGAAAAAAACTACATGTATTGTATATTGGATGGATAGGAAAGATATGGGGGAAAAAAAAACCTTTTATTTAAGTGTATAATTTATAATGTTTTAAAGACAAAAAAGTTTGGTCCTCTTGGGCCAAATAAGTTCTAAAGGTATATATTTCAAAGGTCTATGTAAAAGTTCAGTGAAGGGAGTTTGCCATTGAACTTTCCATCAGTGATCAGAGCACTGGTGTTTGGGAACAGTTTAAAGAATACTACAGCTATCAGTTCCAGTCATCCATTTCAGAATTTTTAACTGATTATTTTATTCTACCTTAATGAGTCTCTTACATTCCTAAAAGAGCTTATTCTTTAGAACAACATTACAACAATACCTGTAAAATTAGGTGCCTAGTAAATACACAGTGTTATAAAAAAGGTTCTTAAAATATGACCTTAAATTTCCCCTGAAGTTTCTCCATTCAATGCTCTGTCACTCATGAAAATTATAGCCCCTCCAAAACAGATTATGCATTATTCTCCAATGAATGACATGGTCTTACCATCACCATTCTCTTAGTATGCCCGTTGTCTGTTCTCCAGTAGTAAAATCTTTTTCATATGCGACCAATTCTGCAAAGCTTTCCCAATGCCTTTCATTCAAAATTAATTACTCCCTTTTCCTCAAATTTCTATCAGAGTACTTGGCATATTATCATACAGCTAGCTGTTTCTGTATCTCCAGTTAGCCCTCCACTTTTCTCTAGAAAAAGATAGCATTATTAATATTATCCCAGAACACACAGGTTTTATGCACACCAGATGCCCATATAATATTTACTGAATAATTTCTTGAAAATAATTTAATGTGTTTCCTTCATTCCTCTTCAAGATTTATAATGACATTCCTTAACATCTTGAAAGATCTTACTTAATGAAGTAATAGTTATTCTGCACTATTCAAATGTAACTGAAAGTGACATTTTTAATCATTTCCTCTACTTGTAACTATATAAGCTTGAAATTATTTTTTAAAAATGCATATTCATTCTGAACAAAATGGAGAATTTATTATAAAGCCTATGTTTCATAATTAAGTAAAGGCACTAATATATTATTACTGATGTTAAAAATTCTGCAAAAATTTAAAAATATATTTCTCAATAAAATCCCATAAGAATAAAAAGTGACAATATAAATTTACATTTTCCCATGAATTTGCTTAATTTAACTGACATCTAGAATATTTTAAAATATTAAACTTTTGAAAAACAGAAATTAATGATTCTATAATAGTCAAGCTTTCTGGATCATTTAGTGGATTCTTATCAAGCACAAAAACTGTTTTTTAATTATATATTTTTTTAAAGTTTTTAAAAATGTACAGATCTTTGACTTCTGACAGAGTATATTAAACACACAAGCAAACTTTTTCTTCTCAATGACCCAAGATCACTACAGAATTGCAGCATATTTTTTTGTTTTTTTAGAGCAAGAAGGTCCTTTATGAATAATCTAGTGCTGCCTTTACTAATTGGACAAATGAGAATACTACAATCCAGGGAGATTATATGATGTGCACTGGTCTCACTGCAGGTTAATGGCAAGACTAGGCCTAGAGTGAAGGTAACCTGATCTAGGGATCTTCCTAATAGGAACCTTATTTGTAAATTATAAATAACTCAGAGGCTCTTAGATACATAGAGATGCTTTGCTCTGACACATAAAGGAGCTAGCCTGCTATATTTACTAATTTTATGACAATTTTTAGTATTTATTAGGTACCCATCTGCATTATCCAATGTCAGATTCATGTTTAGTTTTTAGTAGCTGTATTATTTTATAATTTTGCAATTTTCATCTGCAAGTTCTTACATACTAGATGACCAAATTTGTCAGGACGTGTTTGTGAAGTATTTTCTCACTGAGGGTCTTTTCTATTTAAAAAGCACTTGACATGAGCTTTAGTTAGGATAACACAACTGAATATCATATCTAGTACAAAAAAACAGTTAAGCCGTCGTTTCTATGGTTCATTGTTTCGGTATCATTTACCAGAGAAAACAATAAACACTCATAAAGAGAAGTAAAAAATGTTAAGGGAGGAAAAATTATAAAAGTGGCATTTTTCACTTGGATGATATAATTTTCCTACCTGAATTAAAAGATCGTTTTATAAAAGGAGACCTTGCCATAGTCAGGACAGTGTTAAAAAAAAAAAATTATCAAAACCCAGTATTTGAAGAAGATAAGTTTCTGTATAGCACCAATCTATATAATAACAATGGCACCTTAAAGAGAAATAAAATAGAAACAGGAACAAAAAAAGGTAATACAAATAAAACTTAGAAAGTGTAAAAATCAGTATATAGGCTTACCATATGACCCAGCAATCCCACACTTGGGTATTTAATTTACAGTGATGAACACTTATGAACACATGCACGCAGACACACTGCATGGAAATGAATGCTTATAACAACTTTATTCATTATCACCCAAAGTTAGAAACAACTCACATTCTTCAATAAGTGGACAAAGGAATTATGATACATCTATAAAATGAAACACTACTCAGCAATAAAAAAAGGAATATGTTATTGATACACTCAACAAGGATGAACATCAAAGGCATTATGCTGAGAGAAAGAAGTCGGTCTCAAAAGGCTACATATTGTATGATTTGTTTATATGACATTCTGAAAAAACTAAAAATATAGGAATAGAGAAGAGACAGCAGTTGCTAGGAGTCAGAGGCAGCGTTAGTATACAAAAGGGCAACACAAGGGAATTTTTAGGTGGTAGAACTCTCTTCTATCCTAATTGTGGTGACAACTGCATGATTCTATACAGGTCTTAAATTTCATAAAATTTTATAAAGAAAAGAAAACATATGAACAAAAAAACTACTAGCATAGATATGGATGGAAAGAAAAGTAACAGTTATAGTTTCATGGGTACACATATATGTTAAAATTCATCGAACATTTACAATGCATAATTTTAAAGGTATGCTCTCGATTTAAAAAACCATGAACAAATCCCCCTCCTGCAAGAAAACAAAAAATCAATAGCTAATAAGGTACTGTCTTTTTGCTATGATACAAAAACACCAATTTATAAATATTTAGAGCCCAGAACAGGTCTCACTGTGTTGAGTATAGCCTCCCTAATTCAGGCAGAAACAAGCAGTCCTTTTTTAACCGTCACCATATTTTCTCAATGCCATGGCTTAGGGACAGCAGTGAACAGTTTAAGATACAAAAAAAAAAAAAAACGATCTGGTCAAGGACAAGGATACTGCTAGTTCAGGATTTGCCTGTAAAAATAAGAAATAATGGAAATTCAACATCACAATGAGTATTACTCATTTTATAATATAAAAATCTAATAATCAACATTTTAAAATGACTTTTAGTCCTTTAAAAAATTTAGTCATTTTAAAACATAAGTTTTAACAAAAAGGTTTAGTGAGAAAAGCTATACATACCAAAAACTACTTACCAGTAACTGGTTGTGACTTTATGAATCTTTGGTAAAATTCTGTTAAAATGGATTTTACTTTTGTGTTGGTGAAAAAAAAGTATTATGATTGTTTTGTATATAATCCATTTGCTGTTCACTGCTGCATGGCCCATTCTGTGGATTAAGTAGTAGCTGACAACTTTTGCTTTGCTCAGCTGACTGGCAGCTACCAAATGCCAGACTTATCTTTATGCTGATTTGCAAAGGTTACCATTTATGCATGTAAATTCTGAAGGGCACTAACTATATACAGCTGACAGATTCTGACAGCTACTATATCTCCAAGAATGGAATAAGCAGGAAAGACTATCTGAATAATTAATGTGCTTTTTACTCTGCCCATAGCCAGTTTTTACATCATATACTTTCTGACTGTGGTTTTGAAATTAATTAGAAAAGGTAGTTTCATAACAAACCAAAACTTTTTTTTTAAATTTCTATAAACAGAAGGGTAACAAAGTAACATACTTAATGACCTTCAGTTTCAGGTGGTATATTTGTAGAGATCACTCCTACCTAGAGATGAAAATTAATATCTAGCTCTGGATGTACTTCTGTAAAAAAAATCAAACATTATTTTTGTAAAGATATTACATCATTACTTCTGTATAAAAAACAAATACACAAACAGGCAAAAAACTCTGCTCCCTACACAGCTCAGTAAGTAGCACCGCCATCAACAGGATTCTCAGTTTCAAACCTGAGATTCGTCCTTGATTTCAACTTTTCTCTCACTAGTCAAATGCAATCAGTCACTAAGACCTGTCAATTTTACCTTCTAAATATTCTTAAATGTGTTACTACTACACAATCCCCACTGTTATTCCCTAAACTAGGTCTTCCTTGCACCTCACCTCAGTTACTGCAAAGATTTCCACGTAATCCATCTGCCTCTAGTCAAGTAGTCACCCAAGCTGCTTCCAGAGTTATCTAATATACAAATCCATGAGCAAGACCAGTGGTACAATATAAAATATAGATAAAAAATAGAAATTAAAGGATGCTACAGAGAGGAAGTATTTATAATATATGAATTAATGGAAAGAAGCAATAAAATTGTGTGTGATGTGCTGATATACATTCTGGAGAGGGGGACAGAGGGTACTCCTAGACAGTTTCAATTTTAAATAGGAATGCACAAGGAAGGCCACCATGAGAAGAGGGTATTTGAAGTCTACAAAACAAGCCATGTGAATAGCTAGGGAGACTGCAATTGGAAGAGAGACCAAGAAGACTAAGGCTCTGAGACAGAGTGGCCTAGTGTGCTCTGTGAAGCTCCCAGGGCAGCTGGGAAGTAGAGGAGGCTGAAAATGGAACAGGTCTCTGATTGCTGCACAGTGGATCAAGGAAAACAGTTAGGAGGGTGATATAATCATCCAAGCAGGGGGGATTGTGATTTGGACCAAGTAATCAGACAGAATATGCTGATCAACGTACAATGTATGAGAAAGATAATTAAAGAATTAATCCAAGGATTTCTACCTAAGAAATTGGATGAATGGAGCCATTAACCAAAACTTTTGTGACAATGATGTTACTGTGTAGGCCTTATTATTTTGCCAACTTTGGTTTGACCGAGTGCTTAAATACATCAAAAAGGTCATTTACCATGGAAAATATACCTTCTCCAGCATATCTTCCCTTTTGAGGTTCAAAAAATTGTAGTGTATTTTACAAACATTTACATATAAGATATGCATAGTCTATAAGATATGCATAGTTCTGAATGTTATGTGATAGATAATATTGTTAACCCCATTATACAGATGAGGAAATTGAAGCATAAGTAAATAAAATGCCTGACGTCATATATCGAGTCTATCTTCAACATTTGAGCTCTTCATTTCCCCTCAGTTGTTTTTTGTATTTTATTATTAAAATGGAATCCAAAGGTTCCCAGGGCTGATAGTGGGGGAAGGATGGACTACAAAGAAGCATGAGGGAACTTCTGGGGGTGATGGATATATTCTGTATCTTGTTTTTGGTGGTATTTACATAACTTTGTTTATCAAAACAGAACTGGATGTTAAAAAGAGTTTACTATATGTAAAAACAGAATCAATAAACCTGCCTTTAAAAAATAAAATCTAGCAAAGATCATAAATGGACATGTTGTAAATATACATATTTTGTCAAAATGAAAAGTGAATTTCTCATATTACATCAGTTGTTTTAATACTTTTTTCCAATTAAAGCAATGTTTTGCATGTCATCTTCTTACAGTATTTACCAAAAAGTAATACATTTTTATTTGTTGCCACATAATTTTTCTCTTGTGATTTCAGCCATTTTTACCACAGCAGGAAGAGCTAGGCTTGCTTCAACAACTTTAATCCTTCCCTACAGGAAATCTCAAATAAAGCTTTTAAAGATTTATCATAAAGTTTAGCGAAAATTTATAAATTGCTAAATTGAGCATGATTTTAAACACTGCTGAAAAAATCAGAGAGCGTTTACATTTACGTTCTGGATGTTGTTATTACAAATCTTGCCATTAATGTTGCTGTGTACTATCATTAACTTACACCTCAAAACAAAACATATCCTTAGGACGAGTTACGATATAAGAGACAAATCCATATTTCACAGTCTTCTTGATTATTTTACATTGTTGGCTATCTCCTTAATAAATGTGAGTACATTATCAATGTTTACCACATATAATGGAACTGAAAAATAAGCTGTAAGGAGAGAACATAATTAGCTGCCATTTTTATTTATTGATTTGGGCATGTATTAATAAAACAATCTTCATTTCGCAATTTTTATGGAAGACTACATAAAAGCAATTGTCTGATGTGAGGATTACTTTAGTTAAAAAATGACAATAATTCCATAAATGCACTTAACCAAGTACATATAACATTCATACATTAAAGTACTCTTAAAACAACCACTGCCATCAAAATCTCAATGGGACTTGACATCCACTAGGATGGCTATAAGCAAAATGACAGATAATAACAACTTTTGGAAAGGATACAGAAAAATGGAAGGCTCATACGCTTCTCGTGGGAATGTAAAATGGTGCAGGCATTTTGGAAACCAGTTTGGAAGTTCCTCAAAAGGCTAAACGTATAGCTACCATATGATCCAGGAATTTCATCCCAGGTATATATCCAAGAGCAATGAATATATATGACTGCATAAATACATGTACACGAATCTCCAAAGCAATGTTATTCATAACAGCTAAGAAGTGTGAAAATGAAACCAGAATCCAAATGTCCATCAACTGATAAATGTATACACAAAATGTGACACATCTATATAATGGAATATTATCCAGCCATAAAAATAAATGAAGTAATGATTCATGCTACAACAGGGGTGAAACTTGAAAACATGCTAAGTGAAAAAGGCAGATAACAAAAGGCCAAACCTATGACTCCATTTATTTGGTAAATCCATAGCAACAGGATGTATGTTACTGGTTGTCAGAGAGTGGGGTGAGGGGGGGAAATGGAAGGTAACTGCTAATAGATATAGAGTTTCTTTTGGGGATGGTAAAGATGTTCTGAAATTAGAGTGATAACGGTTGCACAACTTTTTGAATACACTAAAAACCGCTGAATTGTACACTTTAAAGGGGTAAATTTATGGTATATGCATTATATCTCAATTAAAATACAAGAAAACATACCTACTAAACATTCAATATGGTAAAAACGCCTATGATTTCTCCAGAAACTTCACATTTGGGACCTATAGCAGTCATTAGAATAAATATTAAGTTTTAATTATTTCTTATATTTCTTTATGATAATAAATATGAGGAGACTTTCTGAAATTTTATTCCCACATCCCCATGGATACTTTTGAGCCCTCTGGAGACATCTAGGCTAGAAAACTAAGTGTTAGCACAGCAGACACAATGTTTCATGGGCTAGCCCAAACTGATTTTACCCGATTCATCTCACAATACTGTCTACCACATATGTTATCCTTCATCCACACGGGAAATATCAGTCCTTCAATGGCCATCCCTTGCTCTTCCCATGCACCCTTTCACACACCAGTGTGGGCTCAGAATGCATAACCTCATCTTCCCTAACACGATAACTCCTCAGTATTTCAGAGCTTCTGTATAAGTTTCAGAGCCTTCAGCAAATGTGAACTGTTCCCACCTTCCCTTCCTTTAAGCTTTAAGTGGTTTGTCAGGGACTCTTTCAAAATGTGTACAATTATATCTATGGAGCTTCATCTATCCCACAAGCTTTTAATTATCTCCAGAGCAAGCATATCTAAGATGGCTTGGATTAATTTTTTTTTAAAAAAGAATGTTTGAATGAGGATGGTTTTTTTGTTTTTGTTTTTTTGTTTATTGCAGCATATTATGGGGGTACAGATGTTTAGGTTATGTATGTTGCCCTTGCCTCCCCACTCCCCCCCCAAGTCCAAGTTTCAAGTGTGCCCATCCCTTGGATGGTGCACATTGCACTCTTTGTGTATGCAAATACCCGTCCTCTCCTCCCCTCTCCCCCTCCCCCCGTCCGACATCCAATAGATGTTATTCTTATATGTACACTTATGTGTTGATCAGTTAATACCAATTTGATGGTGAGTACACGTGGTGCTTGTTTTGTCCATCAATACATGAGTGGATTAATAAAATGTGGTATACGTATACCATGGAATACTATTCAGCTTTAAGAAACAATGGTGATATAGCACCTCTTGTATACTCCTGGATAGAGTTGGAACCCATTCTACTAAGTGAAGTAGCCCATGAATGAGGATGTTTTTGTTTATTTAATTTATTTCACGAATATTAAGTACCCCAAGTAAACCATTCATATTCAACTCAGTAGAAGAATGCTGGCAAAATTTAGTTGTTAATGTATAAATAAGCTAGTAAATACAAACAAGAGATTCAATCATCTCTACCCTGGAAAAGGGGAATAATACTGTTTGCAGATGTGAATGAATATGGAGAAAACACTGACAAAGAAATTACAGATGAAAGAGATTCAATAATATCTCTTCTGTAAAATAGGAATAATACTAATGGTTTGCCTGTACAAATGAATATGGAAAAGAAAACAATGACAAAGAAGTTAAGGCAAAAATATTTAAAAGATGAAATATCAATGGAAAATGTAGTCCCTACAAACGCAAGTGCACTATTTTTATGGTTTTCAGTTACTCATTACTCTTAAAGCACCGACAAAAATACAGAATCTTTGCAAATAGAATGATAGTAATTTATAGTACATATTATATCAATTCAAAATTAAATGAAAAAATTGTTCTGACATGAAGAATAAGAAAGTCGGTATTTTAAATTGTAGGCTCCTAGTTGTAACAATTCACACTCTAGACTTCACAAAGTCACTTTACAGAAATTACTTTCAGTAACTTCAAGAAGAGAGGAAATTTCAATTTTACTGTTGGTTGATTAATACAAAGACCTGTTTTCCTTCTAAAATTTGCTGGGGAAGATGAAAATATGTATATTGTCCTAAGGTTTTACTCCTTGAAATGTTTTATATTGTATTCCATAAATATATTTGTGATAGAAATCATTTTTGAAAATAATTTGCATAATATTAAATATCTTCCTGACATAAAATAAACATATTTCCTAATATTCATATTTACCAATATGGATATGTTATTCAGAAAAAAATGGAATGAATTAAACAAAAATGACTTTAATATACTGTGTTGGTGTACATGCACCAATTGAAAAAAATAGTACGGTTTTTCCACATTAGTTAAGAAAGTAATATAACATATGCGCCTTTCTGAAAATGTAGAGAGCTACTAAAACTATTTATTTTTAGCATTTATTTTCATATAGCTGGAGTGTATTTCCTCATAACTGAAAATATTTTGAACTATATCATTTATGATTTATTCATAAGCATACCAATTTATTTTCCAAAAAGGTATAAGTAGTATTTTCCAAAAATATATAAAATTTCATTTTAGCAACAGATTACAATACACTAAATTTTCAATATGATAAAGAGTCATAAAAGTATATGCTACTTTGAATGTAAGTATTTAAATAAATTTTGAAATAACATGATTGGCAACAATAATCTACTAATTACCTTAATTTGCTCTTCAATTGCTAAAAATCCATGCTTTTTTTTCCGATTAACCGAATGAAACATTTCTGGAAAAAAAGAAAGAAAAGATTTAATTAGATGAGAAAAAACTATGTATTTTGTTTCATGGCTACAGTTGTAGAACTACCTGAGTATTTCTTTTTGCCTGCCAAGTCTATATTTTCCCACAAAATACTTGGGCCATGGCAGCAGGTATGGTATAAAGAAGAAATTAAGAATACATCTGACACATCTTTCTGCACTTTCTAATTGACTATAATGTTCTCTTGAAAAGTCGATGAATTTGGTAGATATGAAATTTAAATATGTTTCTATTTAAAAGTTGGTTTTTAATATAAATTCTACAATTTCTAAGAAATGTCCTGGTTTCTGGCAACAGGCACATCTAGCTAAGATATTGGGATGTGTCTAATCACTTTTACCATTAGATAACTGCTGCAGAAAAAAAAATTTGAGAAACACCTTAATATATCTTCCTACGTAATTATACATAATTGTATATATGCAAACATGAATACACACACATACACACTACACTCATATATTTATGTATACATATATGAAGACTGTGATCAAAATAATCTATTCCTTTTTTAAAATCCAAATTTATATAAACAAAAATATAAGAATTTACTTAAATGATTTATAGGGATATTTTGGTCTTCATTTTCTTTAAATCACCATAGTATTTTTCTATTTCTTTTATGACTAAACTAATAATCAACATGTCAGAATTTTTATTCCCCCAAAAGAGTACTGTCCTTAAAGTATTTTCTTTGAAATTTCAATGTTTTCTAAGTATTCTTCTACCGGTTATACCGATTTTTTAACTTTCTAGTGAGTCTATTTAAGAGCTTTACACAGGCATCAGTTGTATTATTATATTTAGTATTTATTATGTTCTTAGTATTATACTATTAGGAGGTTTAGTAAGTATGAATATATATGTGCCAAACAGTGACAAAATCTTTTATTGATTCTAAAATGTCCCCAAACGGGATAAGAAATTAGATATGGTGCAAAAAGTCAGTAACATAAAATAAAATTGAGTTCTCCTTTACAAAATCACTACTGATTAAAATCAGATATACTATTATATAACATAATGTGAAACCAAATTAGTGTAAACTATTCACTGATAAAAGCATTATATTTTGTTTGGGGATTTAAAAATATTAAATCAATGGAACTCACTGTATTTTTTCCAGTCAGTGTCCACCCATATTTGGCCAATCAGTGAGGTTTTATACCACAAACACAATCAAAATCCATATTTGAATGGCACACTCGACTGCTTGGACAGGCAACTAAAAGCAATTTTTAATCAACTGCTTTAGTTTCCCTACACAAGCATTCTTTCAACAAATCACGAATGTTCTTTCAATAATTATTGGTTGTTTACATGGGTTACTTTTTCCCCTGGTGTTTGAAGAACTGGTATATCCTGTCTTGCAAATGTTCTATGTACCTGAATGATTATGGGTAATGACAGCACAGGCTTGCCTACAAATATCAGTACCCTTTAGATCTTTCTTTCTCCCATCTGGGAAATACATTCTGACACCCAAGCATGACCAATTCCACAAAGATTTCCCTGATACCACCAAACCCATTCCACGACACGCAAAACCAATTATGTCTTCCCTTATGCTCCCATACCTCTTTGTAAATTTCTCTACTTTGCTGAAACCTACATTGAACTGCTTGAGAATAGAAGCTGTGACTTCTTCAATTTCTATCACCTCTCCCTGACATATCAAGCACCTAACAGGTCTTCAAAATGCTGAGTGGGTCAACACAACATTTACATTTTTCAAGTTAAAAAAAAAAATTAAAACATTTACTGGAAACTGTATTAGCCTCACATAAACGGAGTCCAATAAAAAAAAATGCACCATTAAATGTGTCTGAATTTGCTTATATAGCTACTTTTATAAGTTCTTTTTCTTTTTGTAGATAAGAACAGAGAATCTTCAATTTACACTTCGGCGACTCAACATCTCAGTGCTTCACTCAATTACAGCCACTTAAAGCACCTGAGAGTCAACAGACAACTCAGACCAAGGACAAGCTCACACAGAGCCACTTAGCCTGCTAATGAGAAGGTAGCCAGGCGAGAGGGAAAACACAAGAAAGAAAGAGGGGAGCGGAAGGGTGAAGGGAATAGAAAAGAAAAGTGGGAAGGGCAGGAAAGGGTATTATATCAAATGATACTATTCTATCAGAATAAAGTAATAAGGCTGAATTTCTTTGGTAATTAGTAAACTTGATCTAAGGTATTTTTTAAAGGAGCTACTAGACATATTTTTAAGCAATATGACTACTTGGAAGGAAAGCTCTAATGGAAGACATAAAAATGTGGTGTGCTTTGGACGAAAATGAATGCATATAAATATATGTTCATATTTTTATTACTTTATAGTTCCATATGGTTCAAAAGTGACATAAAAAGCAATGCACTGGAAATTACTGAAATTCACTCTAGGTCTTAGAAATTAGCTGGAAATATTTTGGGTATCAGCACTAGATTGTTTTAATTAAAACTTAATTTATGCTTTACATCAAACCTTATAAAGCCATCATATATATAAGATATCAAAGGCAGAAAATAATAAAGTTCAGTTCACCAATTAAAACAAAAACAGAAATACATAATAAATATGAATGTTCAAGGTCAATTTTGAAATCCTGAGAGAGCAAGTTTAGAAAATAAAGCAACTTCACTCATTCATCATATATTTACTCAGTGCCAGGCAGTACTCTAGGTGGTATGAATTCAAGAGTGAAATGAACAGACAAAAATACCACTCACAGCCCTTACATCCACATTCCAGTTGTGGAACAGTAAGAAAGAGAAACAGAATGCGTGTGTCTGTGTCTATACATATACATACATTATTTACAAAATATATTACTATATTATTATGTATAATACACATATATTTTATAATTATATATAAAATTCTTACTTTGTGGCAGATACTGTTTTAAACACTTTATTTATATTCTCATTTAACCTTTAAAAGAATTCTCTGAGGTTGATATAGACATTATCAACTGTATTTTATACCCAAGTATGTTAAGACACTAGGTAGCAAAGCCAGAATTTGCAAGAAGTACAAACTCAGTCTATGCCCTCAAGCTTCTCAGGTAACATTATACTGATGATTACTTCCCATGTTTGTAAATGAAATGTTTATAATGAAAAATAGAAAACAAGCTTCCTTAAATCAATTTTTCAGAAAATAATCAAGAATTTCATGACACTGATTCATGTCAGAAGATATCTTTACATTTTGATATTTAAATGAGATTCCACAAAATCTCAATAAAAATTAGTGTGGAATTAAGAGGAAAAGATATTTTACTTTCTCAGCCCCGTGACATTAATTCCAAAATTATGTGACATCACCTACTGAACTGTCCAGTAAGGGTTCATGAGGCAATTAAGAAATGACATGAACAAACACATATTTAAAATATCATTCTACTGGCAGTTAATAGATGGTTTGTAGCCTAAAATGACAGTGATATCTTTTAAAAGGTCAGTGACAAATGAGATAAAAATCATTACAATGAGTTAGAAAGTTTTTTAAGGCAATTTTTTTTTATCTATGAGAGTTAGTCCTTAAATGATTTTCATAACTACACAAATAGTTGAATACTGGGTACTATAATTTCGCTACCTGTAAAAAGATGTATATACCCTTCATATGTATCATTTCAAATTGTTTGGAAGTTAAATAGGAAAATGCAAGACAATGATCTAAAAGTAGACATTAAGACTGCATTTATGATATGCTACCTCCATACCCGGCTTTCAAATGTTTTCTCATTACTCATGATGCTCAAATCCTTTTTCCAACTGCCCCCTTCAGTTCTCAATCTTCTAGTCTATGGGTTCTTTTCAAACACGTTCTACTTTCATTCTTTTTGGATGACCATCATCCTGTGCCACCACAAGTGTTCTCTCTGTAGTGTTTAGATTTTTTTTCATTTCTATTTCCAATGTCATAATCCTCACCCCTATATGAAGTATGCAGGGAAGGAATTTCCCCTATTTTACAGGTTAAAAAGCTGACCTCAAAGAGATTACCACAGTTATCAAATAATATTGTCAAGGCCATAGTCCAAGTCCATTTATTCTTAATTTGACCACCTATCACTAATCATGCTACCACTGGTCCCCACATTTTAAGAGCACTTCAGTATTCTTAGATCACCATTCTAGGTCCTATCAAATCCACCTTGCAAATGGTTCCCAGAATAATCTAAGACTTCATTTTTCTCACGATGGTTTTCTGCTCAATAATCCATAAACGCACCATAGTGCTTTCCATAGACTCTGGTTTTCAAGACTCCCTAAGGAACGAATACATTCTTTTGTGTTAGTATTACAAATATTTTTCCACATTACCCCACCAAATAGAATTTCCACATCAGCCATTCCTAAGGGCTACTGACTGGCTCCTCAGACAAGATTAACAAGACCAAGTGGCTTGTTAATGTGATCCCCATACGGAGAATGCTCTCTGTATTCCTTTACTTTAATTTCAAAGCTTTGAATACTATGCTGAAGTCTCATCCTACTCCAAAATTAGCTTCAACTCTTTTTGCACAAACTCACCCCCGAACTCTTCGTGCACTTTAAATCAGTTGTATAAAGTTTAGTCTTAAATGCACCTATATTTCCCACATGTACTAGCTTATGGGCCCGAAAAGAGTAATCCATTGTACAAAGGAAAGTATCCGGGGGTGGAACTTTGCAAATGGCTGAGTAGCCTGGCAAATATTCTCCCCAAACTCAAGGACAAAATTGGACGAAACTGCCAAAAACAACAGTTTCAGGACTATGGTAATCGACCAGTCATATATCAAATTAGGAAGTGTTTATTCAAGGAAAACTACTGAACTTCTAGTAAGAACAATAGGGGTATGATGCATTTTGCTTGCAAATTCTCCCACCTCTCTTCCATCCACAACTAGATTTGATGTTAGAGCATAAAACAAATCTTGGTAAATATAAAAGGATTAAAATCATATAAAGTGTGTTGTCTAACCAAAACAGAATTAAAACAGAAGTAAAAAATAAAAAAAAATTTTTGAAAATCTTTAAATATTTGCAAATTTTAACATTTCTATATATCCCATGAGTTAAAAAAGAAATCATGAGAAAAATTAGAAAATATTTTGAACTAAATGAAAACAAAAGCACAACATACCAAAATTTAAGGGATTCAGTGAAAGCAGTGCTTAAAATTTATAGTTTTAAATACCTATGTTAGAAAAGTAGAAAGATCTTAAATCAATAATCAAAGCTTCCACCTTAGCAAAGAGCACAAGAGAAAGCTAAATGCAAAGCAAGCAAAAAGAAGGGTATAATAAAGGAAAGAAACTGTAAAGTTTACCAGAAGACCAATATTAAAATGATTACTCATTATTTCAAATCCCACTAATTAATATTAAAATCCCACTAATTATTTATTTTATGCCATGAAAAATCCCTTATCTTCCCTATCCATTAGTATTTTCATTTTTAATATGACGATTAGATGAAATCACTTATAAGCTTCCTCCCCATTGAAAAGATATAATTGATTTTTTTTGGAATAGCCAACAGATCTATAAAGGAAATAAATTGACAATACACAGGCAGCTCATAGTTTATTATTCAAGGAAAAGAACTGCAGAAAATTCAAACAGAGTAATCCTCAAAGCTTAACCAATATATTACCCAACAATTTTACTTATAAAAGGCTCAACTTCCTACACTTTAAATATATATCAAAATAAGTTATGATTAATGCAAGAAAGAGAAGTAATGTATTGTGGTGACAGCCAGTTTGTCCATCTGCATACATAAGATAGGATAGGATAGGATGCCATATGAGCCCATACCATGCCATAGGATATGACAGAGAAGGCAAAGTCAAGGGAAGAGAAGAATCCTTACTCAGGTGTCGTCTATATACCCAGTCACTGCGTAATAGATAGGAATAAGGCAGTGTAAACAGACACTGTTCTTGCCTTAAAGAGAAGAGGTGTTTCTTAAAATCAAAACCAAGGATCAAGTCTTTCCAATTACACAGAGATTGTTTCTATCCCCACAGATACAGTAATGGCTTCATTAATCAGAAGTGTATGCATGTATAGCACCAAAATTCACCTCAGCAGGTATTTGGCTAGGGCATTACTTGAATGTAATTCCTCCAAGGGTCTGTTTCTGCTGTCCTCTTTCAGCCTTGATAAACATACTAAAAGGCACAAGAGGCAAAGAATTACTCGTTCTCAAGTATCGGGAAAGTTACCCAAAGCTTTCATAGCCACAAGCACCTCCTTCTTAGAGTTTGGTGGAGGACTGACACACAGATGCTTTAGTTTATTCCTGGTATCTAAGGAACTATGTAGCTGTTGTCCTATAGCATCATAAAAGAAAATATAAGACCTGCTCTGAGTAACTCACTCTTACAAAGAGTTCTAGCATACTATCGAATACAAGAAAACGAAAACCTTCCTGCGATGGGAGAAAAGATAAAATATACAGCAGATGTGAGCGATGAAGGCTAGAACAGACATCTAGAAAAGGATTCTGTTCATAAAGGAAATTTTGTACAAGCAAGATGGATTAATGGCTAGGGTCAAAGGGTTTCCTGCTCTCCTTTTGACACTTCTGCATTACAAGTAGTGAGCAGCCCCTGTCTGTAACTCTAAGAAGACTCGGTGAGCTTCCAGGAAGATATTTCCTTAGCAATGTCTGTTCTTTTCTTTCTCTGAGGAATAGCTTTCAAATTATCAATATAAAAAACAATCATTTAATTTACCATGTGTTTTTACCCCTCAAAAATGGCTATGTTATGACTATAATTACATGGCATACAATATTTGCACACTAATCATGGTTTCCAACTTCAGTAATAACGGGAATTATTGAGTTTCTTTCATTTATAATAAAACATGCCTATTCTCTGGACTTTTAAATGATCATTTTCTAGAACACAGTGAAATCTACCCTGTAATTTATATCATGAAATAATAACTGTTAAATAGCACATACATCTAGATATCTTATGACAAAATAGTTCAAAACAATTAAAGTTTGTTTTGTAAGTAATGAAAAAACAACAATAATTTAGTATTTAAGAAGTTTCAGTAAGCAGGGGATTATCGAGGTCAATATTCATTTATTTCAACTTCAGTAGAAATATCATAAATTTTTAATGATATACATTTTCAAAATACAGAGAAGTGAAGTCAGGAAGAAAAATTTGGTCTCAGAATTCCTGTTAAAATTGGAAACTACAATTCATAAAGCATATAGAATTAATTTCCAAAATATACCGCAACTAAGTGACAGTGACTGCGATTGCTTCTTCAAATATGCATTTTAAAGCTCATATTAGTATTCTTTTTTCTAAGATGAATACACAAAGAAAAAATATACAGTCACCTTGTTCTTCACAATAAATTTTTGAAAGGTTGCATATGAATTAGCTCACTTAGAACGTATTAGAGATATTCACTATTTATATAATCTCTAAATTATTTTGAAATGCAATGCAAAATAATCAGCTTTCAATATATTATTTAAGCAACATACAATCACTCCATCTCCTTTCCTTTCACACCAAACAGGCATACCAAAATCTAACCTGAAACATGAGCGCTAGATCAGTGTCAATCAGACTAGCTTAGGAGTACACTTGCTGATTCATATGAGAATTATCTCAGAGTTATGGATGTAGAAAATCTTGTCTTATGTCCAAAATTTGGGTAAGAAATTTTTTTAAATGCATTCAAGCAGAAATGCTCTAATATGAAAAGATTCTTTTCTTTAAACATTTATTATTCTGTCTTTTATTACCATGTTTCTAGTTTACAAAAATGTACTTTCCTTTCATGGTAAATTTAGATTAAAAATTTTTAATCTCAAACTATTACATACAGAGGAAAATAGCCTAAGAACAAGTTACCATGCCAATGCGTGCTATCAAATACTTTCTGAAGACTCATGATTGGATTTTTTTAAGTTGTTGAATTTTTGTATACTTATGCAGTTGCTGAATGTCAGTTCTGGAAAAATGATTTTTTATCTCCCATGTCTATAAGGCCAAATTGTCAGGTGATATGAATCCCAAGGCAAACCCGATATCGCAGAATCCTTACTGTTTTATTAAAGATGAGGACCTAGCGTCTAATGAAGCGTCCTCAGAGGTTTAAAGTAGTTTAGATTGCCAAGCCAGACAGTGAATCTCAGATGAACTTTTTCCAAAAATCTTCATTCCTCAGGTCATTAAAAAAAAAAAAAATCAATACATGTATTCTAGCTAAAGTTTAAAAAGCTTCTGAGAAATGACCTCTGCCAAAGCGTTTTGGGAATGTTCCAACAGTGCAGGGGGCAGGGTGTGGGATCAAAAAGCATAAGAAGGAAATAAAGAAACGCTCTGCACAAGTGAAAAAAATCTGGCTGGAGGGCTAAAAGGGATTAACTTACATATCAAATATCAGATTTCCACTGCATTGCCACTCTGCTTTTTTCTATCCCGTTCCCACATTGCCTGCAGTTCACTGCATAAGGCTTTCTTTCTCACTCTAAGATTTCAAGCAGAAAATCTTCAGTACTGAGGTCTTTAAAATGGAGCGCTTTATGTTCCACAGGAATAGTCCCTTATCTGAGACTCCAACATCTGGAAATTAGACCAATGTAACTTACAGTCCTGAATCAGGAAATGTGTTTTTTTTTTCCTTTTTTTAAGTCTCACTGCACTCAAACTCAATGAACTCAACTCAGAGAGATCTTCAATCAAGACTTAAGTTATTCTTTCTTTCCTATACAGAGTTCCAGCAAACAGAAATCAGTACAAGCAAAAGTAAAATACTGACAGTCTAAATAACCACCTCAAATACCTAAAGCTCTGAGAAAAACAGAAAACAGCCTAGAAAGAACTTTAGAAATAGTATTATTATTCAAACAGGCAAACGTGCAGTTTAAGCACTTTAATAGATTGGATGCTTGCCTCGATTTTTCAGAAATTTTTTTCTCCCCTAAACCAGCCCCCCCACCGCCAAACACACCCATACACAAGCAAGATCCTACATAACTGAAGTTTTACTCATGCATGATTCAAATTCGTCATAAATTATTTCAAATTATATTGGTATTATTTAAAAGTTAACACCCTTAATAAAGTTTAAAGGATATGCATACGTGTATGTATTTTACCCTCCCTTCTTGAGAACATTACTTTTAAGTATTTCTATTTTACATCTATATATTACATATATAGAAAGAAGAGTATATAAATCATTTTAAGTTCTTTAGATATCACATATCTGTTGGGGGAAAATTCATATCGCCCATTCCATACAATATTCACTAGAATGTTTTTAACCAGTTGACTTTTTGGAGGAAAAAGTTTACATATCCACATACTTTTTTGAAAAAATGAATGTAGCCTACAGTTAGCAACAAACTCTTCAAAAGTAAAAAAAAAAAAAAAAAAAAAAAAACAAAAAAAACTATTAAACTAAAATGGTATTTTTCAGAATAACAAAGTCAAAGAACAGAGAACTATGGAAATGATTTATCTGAATTAAAATATTGATTTTTTTTAATTTACTTGATACTGAATTTAATTTTCTATTGTTACTAAATATAATAAATTTATTTTGAAGTATGTATTTAGGAGATATAAAGAAAATATTAATAGCTAAAATAAATTTTTTGGTTTTTTTTCCTTAAAGTTAAATTCTCTAATATGGGATAAAATATGCAAAATAATTTTACTTATGCCTATGAATGAAAAAAAGTGCCACATGTCTCTTATTACTTCAAGACAGTATTTAAAATTAAATAACCACGCTTCATAGAAAAGTCATGCATTTATCTTCTCTTACATTACTATTATATGCTTCTTATAAGAAATAGCATGGTATGGTTATTATTGTCAAAACTCAAGATCAAAGATGAACTAGGTATTTCTGGAACAGCAACAGAGAATAGCCTATAAAAACTTGGCTGAAATCATATTGTTCACCCCTCAAATCTATTTTTATCTTCTAATGCTTGGGAAAATTTCTAACAGGCAGCACTTTTAAATACTATTAACATTTCAATCTGTCATTTTAACCTTTAATTCTATTAAAATGGATGACAATTTAAATTACATAACAAGCAAGCCTATTTATATATTTAGATCTCAAGTGAGAAAATTGTTTATAATCATTTTAATTCAATAATCAATCCAATAAAGAAAGAGCCACAGTAAACCTAAAGCTGGATTAGCTAACTGAGCTACAAAACTGAACGTAAACATTGTTCCTACTCCTAGGACATTCACGGCCAATCGTGCAAATTCTTAACAGTGCACAAGCGTATTTGCTCAGAAATATTTAATTATCAGCATCAGTAATATGAACAATAGTAAAAATAACAAAACAACAGCAATAAGTTCATGAGGTCAAGAGACTTAATCAAAGCACAATTTAGATCACCATCCAATGTTAATAAGCACAATGGAGTACAAAGGCAAATTTACTGAAAATATTACCTAAATATTAAATAGCAAATAAAAATATCTGTCTCTACATCATTGGAGTCAAAGACAGTCAAATGCAAGTTGATCCAATTAAGCCAATTTAGGATCCACAACTACTTAAAAGCCTGAGCTATATACTAAGTGATGAAGGCAAAATGGATGGAGTCCAAATCTGCTTTATTTGCTTAGATGCTATTTATTATGGCTATATTTTATTATACAGTAGTAAAAAATTACAAGGCGACATCCTGTTATTTCCCACTGGGAAAAATGATACAGATGCGCTATTAAAACTCAGCACAGGCATCATCGGCATGCTAGGCTACATTCCACTTGTGCCTTTGTAATATGTCAATAGACATTGATATTTATGCAGCTGATGGTAAAGCTAGCCAAATTATTGCCACTTAAATGTTCCATAAAATTGTGGCTTTATAGAAATCTAGAACCTTTTCGGCATCTCTAGTGACTATACATTGTACACACTGGAAAAAGAAGAGCTATTTTAAAATAATGAAACATTACGATTATTTCCTGTCAAAAAAAATCTATAAATACCTTACTTTTTTCCTAAAAATGTTACTATTTTCACGGAAGGTAGTCAGCATATCATCACATACCTAAACATCTATCTTTGCCGAAAAATTTTAGATAAATTGTAAACCTTTGTTTACAAATAAGTCATTCGTGGAGAAATGCTGCTTCACAACAGATTTGAGATTGTGGCTTCTCTAAACCCTCTAAATATCATTCCTCCTTTCATTATTCTCCTCAATTTATATTCATTGTGTGTTAAAAATGTTGCAGATATTACATAGAATTCTAACTATAAGAACAGAAATACTCATTTTTTCTGTTATTTGAGAGAGAGAGTAAGTAGATAAGGAAAACTAGCTTTTCAGTTACATTTTAGGCAGGAAAATATCCTAAAAGGTGTTCTAAAAATTGCTTTTAGTTTTGAAGCAGAAGAAACTTTAGATTCACTAAAGCTGAGGCTACCTGATATCACCAGCACTGCAAACTACACCTGGACCACCCGAAAATGGAGAGTAAGTGAGATACCAAGGCAGATACATTTCTCTTGCCTCCAATATATGGATGATGTAATTCTTTGAGATAGTTTAGCCCAAATGCTCTTGAATACCAAGTAGCCTCTGTTTGCTTGAGGGTATACTCTACGTGCTTTTTGCATTTCCCAAAGTACTGGCCCCCTCATTGGTCTCAAAAAAGCTAAAGAAAACTAGACTGTGCATTTTAGAACAATCGGTTCAACTTCTGAGTGTTGGATGGTACTGAATTTTTTTTTAAACATTGTGATTGCAAAGTCAAGTAAACTCAATAGCAACTGTTTCACTATTTTTTCTCTTCTTATTTAGAGAACCAATTTAGAGAACCAAAAGGATTCCTAGGCAGTATACGTTTGCATGATAATCACAATGTCATAACCTTCATTCTGTGGGTTGGGCATAAGGACATTAGCCTACAATATTCATTTTATCTTCCATTCCCTTTACCAGATAAGTATATTTTTGGGACCATTTATAGAATATCCTTGTATATGCTTAAAGTTCCCTCTAGAAACTCAAGGTAAGGTTAAGTAAGGTTTGTCATAATTGTTAGAATTGCTTTAAAAACATGAGTGCAGAATTGTTTATTACACCTATTATAATATCATATACAACGCAGACATCCAAAACTTGAAAATGACATTAAAATGAGGGTACTATTGAAAAGAAAGGACTGCCAAAAGCTATTATTATTAATAGCCATTGCTACTATTACTGAAGTTTGGTGACTGCCCTTGTTTCTCAAATGCCCAGCCCTCATCTCTAACTCCATTCTCAATGGTGACCCACATTTAGAATGCCCTTATCTGATTCTCCACATGTTAATGGTTTCACTTACTTATTCATTCATTCATCCTGTAACATTTATTCTAAACATACTGTGCTCTGGACACCACAGTATTTTGTGTGCAATACCAAATAAATAACACAAGAGCCTGATTTCTAAGATTCTTAATTCCCTGTGGTGGAAAGTTGTGTAATAAATATTTTTTTAAGACGAAGTAAATATTTTGTTCAAAAGAAAACAAGTGGAAGCAGCAAAGAAGTACAGTAGGTTTTTAAGGAAGACAAACTAAATCCTCAATATAGCAATGCTATTAATTTTTATAAATCATAATATCTTGCCTTGTATACTAATATTTCATGTTTCATTTATCATCCACCATATGGTAATTCCATAGAGGACAGGATATTTCATTTATTGAGTGACAATAGCTCTCAATTATTTATCACATTTCACATAATATATGTATGCAATAATAGTAAATAAGACATAAAGTTTGTGCTCTACACCCGGCTGCTTAATTAAAAATTCTGTCACACTAGTTGCATGGACTTAAATTACATAAACTCTTTGTGACTCAATTTATTCATTTGTAAAGTTGGTACTATGAGCTAATTTGAAATGTTATTGAGAAGATTAAAAGAAGTAAACCATGTAAAACACTCAGAACTATCTCTAGCACATAACTGGCACAAAACGTTTTCAGCTATTAAGGTCCTAAACACTACAATTGATGTTTTATATGCCTATACATTTTTTAAATCCTAACTTATAAAGTAAGTGACATTGCCACCATGAAACAGATTATGAATCCACGGTGCAGTTAAAATTTTCTCAACGTGAGAGAATTACTAAATGCCAGAGTCACAAGACAACATATATCTACATTATTCAAAAAGGAAAAAAATGAACATGTTTATATTTTGCTTACAACTATAGCCATTCCAAAAGAGACAAGTATCACTACCAGATAAAAATATGGCAGAGTAAAAAAAGAGGAAAATTTTTCAAACATTAAGAATTCCTAAAAGGCCAAATATTAGCAGCTTTAAATTGATTAGAGCTTTAGAAAGAAAAACAATTACAACTGAAACATAAAATACCACTCACAGGAGCAGGAAGGAAGGACGCCTCTGAGTGCACCATGGGCTTATTGCAATAATCTCTCCTGAAACCAATGTTAGGACAAATGCTATTCATACCAATAAATGGCTTAAATAGAGAAACTGCCAGTATCAGAGGCCATTCGATGTGGAGTTCTAAAAAAAAAATATTTCAAATTCCTCAAGCAAGACAGTTGTGTCAATAATACAGAATTTAAACCAAGGAAAAGGCAGTTAAGGGCTACTCGTAGGACACCCAGGTCACTATGCTATGCTCCAAGTCAAAATATAGGAGGATGAGATTGTTGTTGGTGAATGGCTGTACAAAGTTTTGAAAAAATATACATTAGCAATACACATGGACATATATTATAGCAGAAGTGATAATTTTTTCGTGTACATATAAAGTTGACCCTTGAACACAGGTTTGAACTGCATATGTCCACTTCTGTGAGGATTTTCTTCTGCCTCTGCCACCCCTAAGACAGCAAGACCAACCCTCCTCTTCCTCAGCCAACTCAACACGAAGACAATGAGGATGAAGACCTTTATGATGATCCACTTTCAGATAATGAAAAGTAAATGTATTTTCTCTTCCATATGATTTCCTTAACAGCATTTTCTTTTCTCCAGCTTACTTTGAGGATACAGTATATGATACATATAACATACAAAATATGTGTTCAAGGGTCAACTGTACATATGTAATTTTCAAATATATGCTTGTATCACAAAACATACATCCTTTTTTTTTTTTGAGACAGAATCTCACTGTCTTGCCCAGGCTAGAGTGCCGTGGTGTCAGCCTAGCTCACAGCAACCTCAAACTCCTGGGCTTAAGCGATCCTCCTGCCTCAGCCTCCCGAGTAGCTGGGACTACAGGCATGCGCCACCATGCCCGGCTAATTTTTTCTATATATTTTTAGTTGTCCGATTAATTTCTTTCTATTTTTAGTAGAGACGGGGTCTCGCTCTTGCTGAGGCTAGTTTCGAACTCCTGAGCTCAAACAATCCGCCCGCCTCGGCCTCCCAGAGTGCTAGGATTACAGGCGTGAGCCACCGCGCCCGGCCTGATGCTCATTTTTTGACACATTTTTGTCTTCCTTTGACTTCTGCTGTGGTTGCTGAATAGCTTTTCCATCTATGAATTTTTGGATGGGGGAAGGTTTTGGCCATCAATGTCGGTGAAGCGCATTTACTGTGCACTGGTTACCACTTCAGCCCACTGCATATTGGGCTGCAATTTCTGCTACTTGCATGAGTCCCATAAGACAGAACACTCGTACACATAAGTTACATGAAGTGGATTTATTACTTACATATAGGCAGCAAGGGACAAAAGAAGTCTAGGATTCATGACCTTAGCTGTCTGGAGCAGATGGTGTCTTGTCTGCTTGTGCCCCACTTGCTCCACAGCTGAGGGACCCAGGACAGTAGTTTGCTCCGGGTTTTACACCCCAGTGGAGCAAGGCTCAATGGGCTAAAGCATTGAAGAACATCCTGTTCTAGGACAAACAGGAGCAGAGCCCAGGATTTTCTGGCCAGTCCCTTCCTGTCTCAGATTATTGCATTCAGTGACCTGATTTCCAGTGTCCATTATGAGTTACCTCTGAAGAAGCTCACCTCCTTCACAGAAGTCACGAAGTCTAAGAAATATCTAGCTCCACTTCTAAATGGCTGAGTTTAAGAACTCTTGGTTCTTAAATTGATTACATAGACTTCATGCGGTCTCTAACTTCAGCTCCTAAACCAGCAGCCCTTATTGAACTTAACATCATTGATTTTTCACATTCAGAGTTTCGTTCATTTGATGTTTCCTCAAATATTTTTTAAAATTCTTCTTTAGAATGGCAGCGGGATATTCTAAGAAAAGATGTGACATGTGCATTATAAGATTTCTGTATAATCATAATTATGTTAAACTAAGTAGTATGGTGCTACTGAAGTATACCACTTTAATATTTTATTACAGTACTGTAAATGTAGCAGATACTTTTGCAAGTAAAAATAATTCCTCTATGTGTATCACACAACAACCACTTCAGACAAGTGTTATACCTCACCCCTGCCAGTTCTAAGTTCTTTATCTCTACCAGCACAGCAAAGAGAAAATGAACACTATTTACTCTTCAGAATATGGGCAGTGTCTTAGGAGTGTCCTGTGTACTCTGTGGCCTATAATTGTAATGGAGAAAATTGGTTTACTTAAATTCATTTAACGCTGTGAATCAAGCTAATTGCTGTTTTCAATGTAGGCTCTACAATGCTAATAAGACAAGTGAGATAACCATTTATGCATTCAATATGTGTTTACTGACCAGCGACAATTTTGGAACCAAAGAAAAGATCAGAGGAAAAGCATATTTTTAGCAGAGAAAATCCTTATTAAATCGAAAAATGAAATTTCATGAAAATCTAATTTAGATTGATCTTCATATCTAATGATTTTTCTCATAAAATATTTAGGCAACAATGAATATTAAATTTTTTTAGAAAGAGTGAAATTGAAATGACGCCAGAAATTCGACTGGTAATTAAGATTTTCTCCTCTGCGTCTACTTTATAATCTTTGTTATTCAAATTTCTATCTCCAAAAACTTGCAAATTATTAACCATCTTCCTTACTGAAGCATAAACTTCGTAAGAGTAGACACTGTCTTGTTCAGACATAGGAGGAACTGGACAAATATTTGCTGAGTTAATAAATGTATTAAGGTTAATGATACCTTGTGTTTCTTTATAAAAAGTAATATAGAGCCAAAGCCTTGCGGATCTGCAGATAAACCTTTGCCATTCCAGCTCAACTCCTGTGTTGGGAACTGTCCACCTGGAGTGTAACCTCTGATTGGTCCAATACCTACACCTGCTTGAACTTCCTCTAAATATTGTTCTCCTGCCTAGAATCATTTAACAGGTCTCACATTCTTTGAACACGCCCTTAATGATGACAATTTCAAAGTCCCTTCACTCGATAGATAATAATCTGTATCACTACTAATTTTACTGTGATGTTGAAACTTCTCTGTTAATATTTGAATTAAACTATGCTGCTCTATTCAATTTTCCCACCCCGTTATCTTCAAACCTAACTATACATTTATGAAATACAGATGTCCTTGTCATTAAGGGTTGATTCTTATTATTAACTGCCTATCTGAACTTTTAAGAGAAAGGCTCTCACTTGTTTCTTATAGCTGGTTTTTTTTTTTCTGTCATTTCTTTTTGTTTTGTTTATGAGACTTCTGTTTTCTTCTTCCATTAGATTTAAATTAGCTCCTTCTCCCTGAGAGAGAAACAACTAAAATACTTTCCCATTACCTGGTCCCATTTAAAGGAGCAGTTTGTCAGGTTGTGTCTTCATTTATTTTTCACATCTATCCAACTGGGCCTCAAAGTCTTCGGCTTTGGTAAATACCTCTCATCCTCCAGAATCATCAACACACATTTCTTCATATTACTGGGCTTTTTTTTTTCCCCTCTCTTTTTACTTTCCTCTTCTTGTTTTCTCACCATGATATCGATTTTTTTTTTTCTGTGAGCTGATCCTTGATTATTTAAAAAAACCTAATTCCTAGAATAGAATGTTATAGGCATACGCTTCATTAATTTCTCACTTAGCCCTTAGGTTCATAATTATTTCATTGAGTATATAGACGATTAAACTAACAATGTAATTTGTCCTTCACATAATAAGGTCCTAGTCTTCTTTACGTCTTTAGAAATAAAATCAGGTACCCTTTGGGGTTAAACCATAGTTTGGATCACTGAAATTGATAATCTTTACAAAAAGTTATAAGGAATTCAAGATATGCTGAAACAGAGATCTACTTCTTTAAATTCTAGGATTACTAAACATAAGATTTATTCTTCTCAATAGTCATTAAAGGCTAACGTTGGATTTAATAGATTTGATTTAGTTTATCTTGAAGTTGCTAATTTTATTCATCTCCTTTATAGAAGAAAAATGCTGATAATGGCAGTATATATCTTTTCTTATTATTAAAATCAATGTTCTCTAGTTCCAAGGAATTTATGCTGTGAAAGACATTTTATGAAAAGCTGTGAGAAGTTAATACATTTTTAAATTCTGCTGAAATACTATGAATGACTATGACTCTTTCAACCCTTGCCTGTGGAAAAATATATTACATTTGTACATATTTAAGTAGAAATGCACAGAAAGAATGCTGAGTATATATATCATAACAACATAAAATTGCATCTTTTTTTATATATGAGACTCAGATGATGGCCAGAAAGAACATATTAAAATTTGTAAAGTACTATAAAGTTCATGGTCACTTAGATACCAGCAATTATTATTTATAACCACCTGCTTCTGAACCAATAGTGTGCTTTGAAAAAAAAATCTATAAAGTATATTACTTTCTATATAAATATTTTTTCATTCTCGAGGTAAGACAATTGAATCCCTGAGAGGTAAAATTGTGCTTTTGGTAAGAGACAGGGCTTAATTTGAACCCAGCTCTGTCTGATTTCACAGTTCATGCTCTGACAGGTAATTTTGGATGCTCTGGAGAAGCTAACAACGGATTCATTGCCCTGAAGTCTAAGCCTATTGAACATAAAAGAAACACTACTTTATTACTAATTATTATTTTACCTTAGGAAATTAGCCTAAATTTTGTCTTTATATCTATACCTGTATCTGTCACTAACTTTAAAGGATCGAACTTTCTGTTACCCACCCTTTTGAGATCCTCTAATCAGTATAATCTTCCTACATGAGCACACCATGTAGAAATCTGTCTCAACTTTAATATGTATCAAATTTATTACGTCCATTTTTAAAAATTTAAAGTTTTGACACACCATTTTTAAAAATTTTTATTCTGGTAATGCTTATTTTTTCATACTTAATCTTTCTTTCTTTATGCCAAGATAGTTTATTCTATCATACTCTTGCATTCAATATTTTTATATTCCTTATTATAAGATTCCCTAATTTCATGAGAAAGACTAAATTAAACATTTAGGCTATCTCTATCCCACTATCTCTAAGGAAAAAGTAAACTTTATTATTATTTTTTTTTTGCACTTATGAGGAGGATATTGTACCAGAAGAGTGAGTTCAGCCTAACCTTAATTATAGCAAATGATTTCTCCACAAAAGAGAACCAGTGGAAGGGAGAAAGAATTCTTAGAAGAAGACAATTGTAGTCTACCAAAAAAGATTTGTAATATATATTTTAACTTTAAAAACAAATACTCAAATTATTAACTTTGCCGTTTCTAAATAATGAAGAATCATCATCAAGTAGTAGTTGGGTCTCCAGGTAAAAGTGATGTCATTATGGATATCTAACATATTTCAAAGACTATTAATTTTGTTTTCAGTGAAAATTACATTTATGCAGCAAGATCATTTTTCCCAACTGAGTTCCGTCCACTGTGATGTAAATATTGTGTTAGACCTGTTGGGAAAGTTCTCAATAAACATTAAAAATTGGCTTTGTTTTGATGTTCTGAGACTAAGAGAAACTCTTAAATAGTTAATTTATGCACCATCTTTCATCGTAGTGGTGTCTTTAGGACAGATATGTGGGAAACTTGCCTCTTCACTCTAGGAGCACACAGCAGCTGCGATGTCGAGGTTCACTGGAAGGATGAGAACAGAATATCATTACAGAGCCCACGGTAACATCACTGCAGATACAATTTCTCTGTCTTATTGTCTCAGGAGCACTGCGGTGTGCTAAGTTCCAAGTTCTTGAGTGTTTTATTTTTTAGCAGATGCTCTCCCGAGCCAAGTTTGTGCCAAGTTTTGCATAATGTCTTATGTTCCTTATCAGTACAACAGCATGAAATATTTAATAGGAAGTTATCGCTGTGGCCAATATAAAAGATTAAATGGGCCTGTCAGTCTCTTTTCCTAAAAAGAAAACATGATATTCAGAAAGAATAAAAAGAACAGTATCGGACATACAGATATGGATTCAGATCAAAATAGGGTATTCTTTGTCTTCTATAGCGTGAGGGTTTTTTCCCTGTCATTCTTATAGAGAATGACACTATAAGAAGCTCAGTGAGTTTTTATGATGACGAAATATTTTTTTCTCTTTAAAAGTAGAAAATGATATCACAAAACTTACCAAAATTCAAAATAGGAAACATGTTAATAGTTAGAACTTCATGATAAAATGGTAATTTTTAGAAAATATATTTTGCAATCTTGGAATTTAAGATATTACATTTAAATGTTAAAGAACAAAGCTATGGAATTCAATACAATAAAAATACATAACTTGAAAATTTGATGAATCTATAGGTCTGTGAAAATCACATTAACAGATGTTAAACATTTCATTAGAGAACTGAGATTCTAGATTTTGGCCTTATTTTATTTTTTTTCTTTTTTCTTTTATCTTTTTCTTTATCTCATGCAGGGCAATGACAAATTGCATCAGAAAGCAATTGATCATTTGGACAATGATTTGTCAAGACCCTTGGAGTTGTTTGTACTTTTTCATGGCAGATTAGAGGAAGAAACAGTAGCTTTATCTAAGCAAACTGCTTAATTATTTGAGACTGTTCCTGGTCAGCATTGTGATGGTCAACCAATCCTGCTGCACTCTAGCTTAATATATAAGCCAATTCAGGGTAGATATCCTGAATTACATTAACTGAATTATTTTATTGTAGTTAATTTCACTACGTCTTATCCAGCCACTGTCTATTCCCTGCCCCTTTCTTTAAAAAGCACCCCAAGCCACAATTACCACCACCAAGCCTTGGTCAAATTTTGGTCATTATGCCTTCTTATTAACTCAGCTACTTTTCGGTCAAGTCTAACTCCACTCTATCTCCCTAACTTTGTCATGGCTAAGGATCATTTGGCTTTAAATTATTTTAAGACTCCTTGGTGGCTCTCATTCCCTTCTTTGGGAATTGAGTAAAATCTTAGTGTGCACCTCCAGGTTTTTTGTATAAATAATCCTCATCTCGAAAATACCTTTCAGGGGATAAAAAAGAAAAGCATCCTTGTTAACTCAGGAATCTTGCATTTGGACTCACTAAAAATGATAAAGCCAAACAGGTAATTTTTTGGAAATAAACGTGATGTGTTTTGAATAGATCAAGGAGTATCTTGAAGGCTTGAAGAGAGTTACATGAAAGGAAAAGAAAAATGTATGATTGTATGAAGAAATTGGGGAGCCGAACTTAGAGAATAGATGAATGACACAATTTTTAGGGGGTGGTCATCAAATGTTTCAAGAGATGTGCTATGAATGACCCAACAAGGACAAACGGTATAAAGAGTTCTAAATTAGAACTCCCCAAAAGAGGAAGACGGTTGCCTCCTAGATAAAAATAAATGTAATTAGATTTATTCAGGCAGAACTTAGATGATAATATGTTGCAGAATGAACAACGGCATTGGGTGGGATGTTAGACCAGACAATCTTTGATTCTGCACTTTATCCAGCTTCTGATTCAGAAGTGCTTACTCTGTTAAGTTCCTTGGGGACAAGGTCACATCTGTTTCATGGTCAAAACTATTTCTAGCCTTAGATTGTACATAGCTCTTTAGAGAGGTGGATTGTGAACTATTACGTTTTGTTTGCCCACAGTGACTATTTCAGTGTTCTGAATATATTAGAGACTCAATAAATATTTTATGGACTAATTGGCACATGAAATTTTGAAACAAATGTTGTTAAAAATGGAGCCAATAGGAATTCACAGCCTACTCAACATTGTCTCAGCAGATGTTTGGTCTTGAAGTGATGTGATCTGTCTAATCTGGCACCTTGGCACAAAAAGGTGTTTTCCACTCCAGGTGGCAATGCCTTGAAATAATCACAGCTGACTGTTTCCCAGCAACGAAAGGAAGAGCCTCCTGCTGCACAGTCATTTCCTAAGTCCTTCTTAACAACAACAACAACAACAACAAAAACAAAATCAAAGGAGATTAATTGTACTTGTTGAGTTTAACGGTTCCACTCCTTGGCCTTCCTGGTAATAGATCACCAATTAAGAAACTATGGAAGAAAATTTATTTCAATAAGAACATTGTCAAACAAATATATGCCATACAAATATGTATGAATATATATTGGGGTAATTATGAATAATAGCAGAGTCTCATCTCAGAGTAGTTGAAAGAGAAAGACATTAGCCAGTAATTCAATTCAAGTAGTCTAATATATAGATTAATGTGCACGTTTGCATCTATCATCATTTTTTAATTTTTATTATGAGTAAATAGATCATTTGATTTTCTGAATAAAGCTACCTGATAATATTTCAGTCTATAAAATTTCAGCCCATACTTGACTATATACATTTAAAGATGTAGCAGATTCCAACTCTAGGAATTTTTTGCTTCATAAAATCAAGTTATAGAATTCTCACCTGCAATTGATCAGTCTATGATTATTCAATATGGAGGCATAACTGAGAATAATAGAAAAGGATTCACCTAACTACGTAGCTAAAAGGCAGATGGATAGGGAAAGAGAGAACTACTCGGTAGAACGTAGTGGTTAAGAGCACACACTTGACAACCAGACTAACTGGATTTGCATCTCAGGTGCTACTGCTGACTACCTGTATAACTTTGGGGAAATTATTTAACAATTCTATAGGTTCATTTCCTCATATGTAAATGATGATGGTGGTACCTACTTTCTAAGGTTTTTTTTTTCAATTAATTAGTGTGTATAAATTGCTTAGAATGGGACTTGGTGAAAAGTAAGTTTTAGGTCACCCCTTGTATTCCAACTTCTAAACACAATTTACATTTACATAATTTTTGATAAATTAATAGTTGCTTCCACCAAAAATTACAGTCAAGAAAAGCCTGAAAGATTGTCATTGGAATTGGGTAGACCTAACCACCACTTTCTTCTCTATGTCCCACTGAATAGTGAATAAATAACTGATATTGAAAAAAAAAATGCATGGCTATTACTAATGCAATGTATTATTTTACATTGTGATTGATAATAAGAAAGATGATAATAGAATCTATCATATGCAGCAGAGAAAATGTAATAGGATTACACCAAGTGTGGTTCAACTCCAACATGAGGTATTAAATTAATTTTTTTTCACATCCTTTAAGGCAAACAGCTCTCTAGAGAATAACTTTTTTAAAAGAGCATAATGGAAACAGAGGATGCATGCACAGCTTCAAAAACACAGAGGCAGGCGGATATCCTGCTTTTGATTTGAGCAACTAATGATGAATCAATGAAAAAGTGAAAATAAAAAGAGAGTTTATAACCTGAGGGAATAATTGTCCTCTGCATTTGAATGAAAAGATACATAGTGCTAAAGTCTATTCAGCCTACTCTACCACCTTCTGCTTCTTCACATCACAGAGCTCTGGGATTAGACCAGGCCTATAGAAAAAGAAAGTGTTTCTTTCTTCCAGTTACTGTGGTAAATCTACTGAAAATTTCTGAAATTAACACCCCCTACCAGACAATGCATAGTCTTGTGCACCTGCAGAGAAAGAGCATACTGGGCAAAGAGCAAACCATTGTGAAGCTTGTGCAGTGTTCAATGAAGCTTTCCTTCCTAGAGGAAATTTGGATATAGGAAGAAATTTTACAACGACAGTAGCTGAGACTTGTGCATTGTTTAACAATCTTTGTCACTTTTTCTTTGTGGTTTCGTACGCCCTTGGAAGAAGTAATGTAGCAGCATCTGGTAACGAGTTTCAAAAGGTATAAAAGTGCTAGTCATTTAGATGCCAATTAGAAATTAACCTGGATAAAACTTACTCCTTTAATTTTTACTATTCTTGTGAGGTTTGTATTTCAGAGACAGTTACTAACCCTATAAAATTTAGCATACGTTTCTATAAACTTGTTATCAGGTGACATATGCTTAGGTTAGAGCATGTTGCTCATACCTCTCATGATGTTACACTAAACATTTTGTGACTGATCGAAAGATAAACAGTATATATGCTATTTGTCAAATTGTTTCATAATGGAGGAAGAAGCAAAAATGGGAGAATCAGGGAATCTCCAAACTAAAGAGATCTATAATACATATTTTAATGTTCGAGAAGTGAGAATTATGTCTTATGAAAGGCATTGATTTTTCTTTTCTAAATACTGAGAGTAATATTTAGTATGAAGCTGAAATAAATTTAATTTAACAAATATTAATTGATCCTATCTTACCTACTTGGACTTTTGCAAGATGGTATATGTCATGAAAAATATAAATTGAATAACACATACTCTCTGATCTTGAAACACTGACATCAAAGACAAAAAAACAACCCAAAAGCAATAAAACAAGGTAGGAAGTGATATATGCTATTGAATGGATTTTTAAAAATATGTATTTCTGGCCATGTGAAGAAAAGAGAAAATAATTTCACCTGGAGTATGGAAGAACCATAGACAATTTTAGTGAGGAGGTAGAGTTTGAGATGGATCTTGCAAAGTAGCAAAACATATACTGGGGAAAAGAATCCCTATTCAGTAAACGATGCTGGGAAAATTGGATAGCCACGTGTAGAAGACTGAAACAGGATCCGCACCTCTCACCTCTCACAAATATCAACTCACGGTGGGTAACAGACTTAAACCTAAGGAATGAAAGTATAAGAATTCTAGAAGAAAATGTTGGAAAAACTCTTATAGACATTGGCCTAGGGAAAGAAATTATGAAGAAGACCCCAAAGGCAATCACAGCAACAACAAAAATAAGTAAATGGGACCTGATCAAAATGTGACTTTTAACTTGAAGCTTTTGATCTTTTTTCTAAGTGTGTCTTTTTTCATTGTTAAAATCACATTGAATATGCAAATTTGAATCCTGCTTTCTTATTCAACATTACGGCATGTTAAAGAAATATTTTTTCCATATTACTGAAAATTATTCTTTTTGTTATGGTGTATGCAATTCCATCCCATGATAATATAAAGAAATTCATTTTCCTCTCCCCTTACTGGGATGAGATTTTATCAATCATAATAGAAGAATAAGTGAATTTGTGTGTGTGTGTTCAAATCTAGTTTTATTAAAATTATTTCGCAATTTTGGTAGCAGTGCAAAATCTGTGACTATAAACAGGAAACACAGACATGAATTTGTTTTGGTTTGTTGTAGGTTTGAGAACATGTATTTTTCTAAATCTTCTGTTCTTCATTTCATTACCAAATGGTGAAATGCCTTAAGTTCCTCTATTACTTATAGAAAGGGAATTTATAAAAAAAGATTGAAAATATAAGATCCAGAGATTTGAAAAAATAAGTATTAAAAACATACAAAGTACATTAAAGACAACTACATTTAGTCCTTCAGGTAACAAAGCAGGCATTTTATGTTTATGGTTCCTTATTTTTACTTGCTAATTACAGATCAGAGATCAAAGTGTTTCCAAAAGTTATAAAAACCCTCACTGACACTCCAAGTATGGTTCCAATGGAATTAAAGGATAGAACGAGGAGAGCAAGTAACTTGGCCTTTAAAAATAATAATACTATGTGGTATATGTATACCATGGAGTACTATTCGGCTTTAAGGAACAATGGTGTTTGTATTTTTCTTTGTGCTCGATTTGTCCATTCTATCAAACGCTGCCTTCGTCTCTGCATTCACACTAAGGAAAAAGTGAGTGACGACAGCTTCCAGAGGTGACTGCTTTTGATTAGAGATAAATAAATATTGTCCCAAATTGGGGACATTAGTTATCCAACGGGAAAAGGTTTGGTTTATGTGAAAAGAGTCAGCAGAGATAAGGCTCTTTTAATCACATCAAACGTTGCCAGGTCAAAATTCAAGAATCTAAAAAACCCTAAATTGTTGGATTTTAATAATCTGACCTTTAAAATCCAGGACTACATACCATATAATCATATATGAGGAAGAGTAGTTTTGATTAAACTCAATGCATTTTTTTCAAAAATATTGAGATAATGGAACCTCTGCGAACTGTGCAGAGTCCTCTGGAATCACGGTTTTACTAGTTTTCTAGCTGAGTGAACATGCCTGCCTGCTTAAGAGACTAAGTTTCCTCATATATCGTTTTTATAAGATTGATCTCAGGATGAAAGGAGAATATGCATGAGGTACTAGATACAGGAACATACTCGATGCTTGGTGAGTGTTGTCATTGTAACTGGATACTTACTATGTGCAAAGTGCAGTCTCTTCAAAGTGTCCACGCTTGGCAGCAATTTGCTTAGCAACATTTTCCTCCTTTAACGCACCTTTTAAATTTAATCTTTGCTATTAAGATGGAATAAATAAAAGTTTGAATATGTTTTCACTTACTCAGAAAACAATAAACCAAAGCAAGCAACACACTGTGCAGTACCCTATGAAGTAAGGAATAGTCTTTGCTTATATTATATATTTTGCCTTTGTTAACATTTGAAGGGCAAGGAGTAAATTTTCTACAACCTGTTGGAGGCTTTTGCACCTCTAGATGAATAATGAATGTTAATGAATGATGACAATGACAATAGCATTTCAGCTTTTTACCATATTGCACTTTACCTATCTCTAAGCCTTTTCCTCCTGAAGTGGGTTTTCTATTATTTTATTCATTATTTTACTTCTGGTAACTTGTGCTTTGTTAAAATACAGCAGATCTCTTCTTGTGGGTTACCATAGCAAATTGCATAAGAATTTACACCATAAATTATTCATTATGGCCAATTTAGTATAATTATTAATTCCAGCATACATTGGTGCCTGATTACATCTCAGTGCTCATTGCTGGATCTTGACCATGTTCTGCTGAAAATAATGATCTGTCATGGCTAATAAGGATCTAATGAGTCCCACTAAAAGGTGGAAACATTTAGTTAATATTAGTTTAATGAAACAATGATGGATCCGATTGTTACAATCTGTCAGAGATTCTTTCTAGGGTAATCCAAAATCTAACTTGTAATGAATTTAAGAGCTAGCACTGATGTGCAAACAATCAACATGTTTTCCAATTCAAGGGCAAATTAGGATGTACTCTTCCCTTGGTATCTTTCTGCAAAAGTAAATCAGCTCTGCTTTCACTGGGAAGCTTTGCTCCCAACATCAGTTCTGGTATTTCAAGCTTTCATGCCTTATGCTCCCAATGAGCCCTTTCCTTGCATTAACGATGCATCCTGTATTATATGTGAATGTTCCAAGCTGCACTGCCTCCCACGAGGATCTCATTTTAACTCTAAGTAGAGCTGAGCAAAGTTTGCAGTTGCATTTCCCACTGGGATTTTAACCTAGGTAGAATATGGCTGTGGATTGAGTTCAAAAGCCTTATGACTACAAAACAATGTTAGTCTAAATATCCATGGAGCATCAGCAAATAGGTATGACCTAATTTTGATTTTAATTTTGGGGGTCTCTTGAAGTATAAAAGAGAAATAGATCTCACAGGCAGTAAGATCGATGTTATTAGGTTAGTTTCTATATTTTGAGTTAGTTTTTATTTTTTTTTAAGTTGAGTGCCCTCCAGATCAAGAGTGACAGACAATATTAATTAATTATTTTTAAATCTACAGAATAAACTTAGTGGCTTTTTTAATTCTAGAAGAGGAAATAATTAAAATGATAACTCCTCTTACTGAGGGCAAGCAGTGTGCTAGGTGCTTTATCTATATTTGCTTTCCTACGCACAATAATGTTTTAAAGTAAGTAGATACTACCTTCCTCGTTTTTAAGATGAGAAAGCTGAAGCTAGGGGTCCTCGTCTAATTGATGAGTAATCAGGTCTATCTGATCTTAAGTTTATAATTGTCTACTTCAGCACATTTTATTGAAACATATCTCTAAACCAGGGGCAGGAGGCAGGGACTATTTGAACAGCTGAACTGATTCGTTTTTCATCCCCTCCATCTTAGACCATGGGTGAATTTTAATGCAGTGTCTTTGAAACACACATATAGGTAAGATGCCCGAAGGGAGAGAGGCAAAACTTACATACTTGCTACCAATTCAATACCATGTTTGATTAAATTGTCTGTGTATTTGGCTCTGCTTTAGGGGACATGAACTGATAGACATCAGACCCATGTACTGCAGTAATGAATGGTATTACAAAACTGTGTATCTGTCACTTTTCAACTCTTGTACCTCCACTACCAATGTCTTGTGCGTTTTCCTAAGAAAACATTCAAAAATCACTTCTAAATCTACTTTTTTGTGTGTGAATTTCATTTAAAGTACTTTCCCAGAGCTTGTTAAGTCTGGGATTTTCTAGTAACTTTCAGTTGTGTGCCTTGAAGGTTTTGGGGAAGTGGATACCTCAGTAACACTTTGAGTGGCCACCTCAGAAAACCACGGACGGACAAATTCTATCATCTTCACCCTGCAGTTCAGTGAACACAAGCTGAAGGGGTTCTGTACCACCCAAGAATTCATTAATGTCTTCAGGCTAATCCCATGTGCACCACATTCAGTCGACCCTGGAGTTTTTCAAAACCACAAATGTAAACTCGCATGTAAGAGAAGAGGTTATGGCTATGTTTATATAAGATATAACTGTACTATTTGCTTCTGGGATTTCATTATACTTAGTGTAATATCATGCAGTTTTAGAGATCTTTTCTGGAACTACTCAGTATAATCCTTAAGCATTGTGAAAGCTTGTTACAGTTTTTTTCCCCTTATTTTCACAAGTGTATTGGGTTGTTATAAAGCTGAGAGAAAAAAAATCCCAGGAGAAAGAAAGTAAAAGATAGCTAGTGTGGGAACAAAGACTAGAAGAACCAAGCAGAATAAGGAGAGAAAAGCCGCAGAAGTAGACAGCAAAAACTGCAAAAAAAAAAGAAAAAAAAAGAAAAAAGAAAAAAAAAGCTAGCTCTACTGACCTGTCTTGCTTTATACACCTGTATTTATATCAGCATTTTCACCAAAGTGCAAAGTAAATTATCTGATTGATTAGTGATCAATCAGTAGCATAATTCTTCTGACTTCTACCCTTTAGAATCAATCAGATAATACAAAAATAATTATCATCTTCCTATTAATTTATTTAACTTTGATTTGTTGAATGCTGGAGGAAAGTTTTAGGAAATACCCAGTTGAGGGTATGCACACCTATAGATGGATAAGAGGAGAAAAATAATTATTCCTGATTCAGGCGTGTTTAAATTCTTATGAGAGAATTGCAATGTGGAAACAAAAATGATCTAAGATTAACTAATATAATATGACTTTCATATTTCTATACCTTGAAAATGCTGTTCATTTTGGAAAATGACTTTGAAGATACAGGAAATGATTCTCTCCTTTCCTTCCAAATAGGAACTTATCCTGTGCAGTCATCAGGAAAGGAGATATAATTGTTGAGGGGCGCGTGATAATATTTTGACAAGATATTAATGTATTTTTCTCTTTTGCATTTCTGCACATAGAATATTCATAGTTAGATCAAGGCAGCCCCCTGCCTGGGGAGAAAGATTCAAAATGTTACAGCAGGAATGGAAAGAGTAATATTTTAGTCTTCATTTTCTGACATTCAATGTAGTATTTGATAACAAGATCTCCTTTACCACATCAAGAGCCAGGTTGGATTCTAGACAACAGATTTTCTCTTACGGTACATGAAGCAGAAGTTAGGAAAAAAGACAAAGAGGAAGTAAATAAAAAAAGTTGAACCCTTGAACACTTACAGCCTTATTCTTTTTCTTAAATGAGATCACAAACTTCCCTACAATACAAAATTAATTTGCTAGGAACTTTAGAATTTGTTTGTGTATTGTAAACAAATGATAGTACTTTGAGTAGCCACCTTAGAGAAGCATTGACAGTAGCAATGGTTTGAGGGGTAAAGAAAAGGGGCAGAGGAGACATTAGATGTTCAAACATGTGGCTAAATTCCACCTTGGATCAGAAGACGTATTATGAAACAGATGTGAAGGGCACTTGCCTTCTCCCAGATTGAACCCTGAAGGAATAACTGTGCAGCATGGCCCACCATTGGGAGTGGACAGTTCAATTTAGTTAAGAGCATGGAATTGCATTGCCAAGGATAGAGAGCTCAAATTTAAAATTCCAAGGTTTCTGCCAATTCTTGTGTGGGTACCGAGTGTGCTTGCTGTGGGGAGAGCTGTGGCGAAGGTGAGATAATGCCATGCAAAGCCTGGGGTAGGCTGTTTTAGTACAGCAGCCAAGGTATAAAACAAGGCAGAAATGTATAGTACTGGAAGATGCCAAAGGCCAGAGAGAGACTATGCATGAATTCTATTATCTATACACCCACAATGGATGAATGCACAGAAATGGAACCAGTTGTCCTTCAAAGGTTACCAGCTTATGCACATTAGTTAGCTGCCTCCTTTCCCCTAGTGTCGTGTAAACTCTTCCTCCTATACCTGGACCACATCATGGAGAGGAACCAGGAAAAACATGATGGAAATGAAACACTGAAGCTGAAAACTTATCCCAGAAGACTGAATGATACCTAAAAATCATTATTTAACTATAAATTATTTAATAATCATAAATGATTGCATCAGACTTATACAGGATACCATAAAAAGTCAATAGAAGGAACGTACAAACAAATTCTAAGGTTTCTAGCAAATCGATTTTGCATTGTGGGGAAATTTGTAACCTTGTTTGAGAAAAAGAATAAATTAGATGATAGCATCCCTGTTATCTTGATGCGTGTGATTCTATGGAATCTTTCTAAGAGCAAGTTAATAGGGCGAGGGGATAAAAACTGATATGGGAGAAAGAGCAAAAGACATCTGACTACAGCAGTCAATACTGTTTTCTTTCTTCTTGAAAATGCTCTGTCCTCTCAATTTTTACTATTAATAATATGTGGGTAATATAATATAAATTTTGATAAGATATTATTAATAAAAATTTATAATCACAATTGATAAAAGAGATATTTTATTGGCAAAGTCTAACACCAAATCTTAATAGCCACTAGGCAAAAATGTTCTAACAACATCTCTGCTTTTGGCCAATCAGGGAAGCAAAAAGAACAAGGCTCAAACTGCTGAAAATTAATGACGTTAAAGTTATTGAACCAATCAGATGGACACAGGGTATAGACCATCAGTGTAGGCATGGTGGTGCACAGGTAGTAAATGCAACCCTTTTTATAAGGCTTCTGTCTGAAAATTCAAAATGCATTTATTTTCTAGAAAACAAATCAAGATAAAGGAAAAAGTAAAAAAATCCATTAGATTTTAGAGCTGCTTAAATATTGATTGCTATCACACCAATAACACAATTAAAATAGTTTAAAATGTATATTGCTTTGATGATTTTGAAAATTTAAGAATACATGGAAAGTGTTATCAACAGTTTTGCCTGCCAAATATGACCACCATCTATTAAGATTTATGTCTTGAATTGTGCTTCCTAAACAGATAATTATATAGTTTTTAAACTTTCATATTACAAAAAGTTTTATTCATGACTACACATTTAAAAACAAGTATGCAGATCATTTTTGTTTGCTTTGAACAGACATGCCAATTATCAGAATTGCGGCCAGTGTATCATTCTGCCTTGGCTGTGACCAGATAGCCACTTTGGAAAAATTATTGTCACACAAATACACTTGCACATACATGCATCTGTATATTTATAGCATGTGTATGTGAAGAGATTGTGGTCATTAGCATTGAAAAGCTTGGAAAAGTGACTCAGCAGAGCTGCTCCTCAGAATTCTAGGGAGGGTGTTCTCTCTTTGGAGGCCACAACAGGGCTGATCCTGGAAGAGCTGGAAGAAGCTAAAGGCTGGAATGAACTGACTTTGCTGGACAGGAGACCTGGTGCGGAGGTAGTGCTGGCAATGACATCAGCCAAAAGAAACAGACTTCCTCCTCTAGCCGTGCGAACTTCATTAAGATCTTCCCTAGCAGAAGGCCTTAACAGAAAGCCGGCGGGCCAAGCTGAAATGGACTTTGCAGACTCTCAGCCTTAGCCCTGCATGGTCAAGTGTAGAAAGAAGGTTTGCAGCTGAGAGATAATAAATGTCTTAATAACTAGCACAGTACATAAAAGTGAAGTGAAAGGGAACATTTTAAAGATGTTGTTTAATTGTCTTCTGGATTCTCTTAGCAACTGTATAGACTTACTCACATACCATTAGCTAACTCTGCAGTTTTGGGCTATGTAAGCTTTGGAAATATAATTTCCATATTTTTACACCTGAATGTTAGCATTGATAATTCTCTGCCTGTCACTAGTCCTCTTGAGAAGGGGTAAGAATAAATAAAGTCCTTCGGTCCTGAGGAAGATTTTTCTGAGCTCTCACCAAACAGAGGTCTCTGGGAGAGTTGTTCAAATTTCCCTACTAAAAATTCAATTTTTCCCATGATGACCACACACACGTGCATACACACATCTGTGTATGTACACACACACATACCACAAGTGCTCCAATTGTAACACAGATATACAGATATAATTTCACCTTCTGGAAGATTATAGCTTCTTAGGAGTAGCCCATGAGATTATGAAACCTGACAACATTCATTTAGGACATATGATAAGTATCCAAAGTAATGGAGAAGCCAAAAACTATTTAGGGGTAGAAATGACTCATGGCTAGGCTGGAACTACCCTGGCTTAAGAATTAGAAGATCTTGCCTAACTGAGCTTCAGTGAGACAGTTGACTGACCTGGTTCTCCACTGTGAAATGAGGAGTTATTTAATTGTAGTCACTCAATGATTATTTATTGAATGCCTACGCTAAGTCAGGCATTTCTTTAGGTTCTTGGTTTCTTCTAGTTCTAAAATCTGATGGGACTATGGATTCAGAGGGGTAAGCAATATCTGTAGGCTTAAACCTGTCAGCTAAGTAAAGGAAAACTGAAGCTGGGTTTTGAATAATGGGTTGTGAGTCTGGAAGATGCCTCCTATGCAGAATCTGAAAAATGAGACTCTGAAAGGAGACTAGAGCACAACTTGAAAACAAAGCTTTAGTGGTTCATACAGCCTGTGTCAACAGGTCCCTGGAGAGAGATGTGGTCTCATGTGACACCTGTGTGCATGTCCTTTGCAAGTCAAATATACAATAAGGTGATATTGTGTCCTTCACTATTATTTTAAATGGGCCTGAATTCAAATATATATATATATATATATTTTTTTTTTTTCCAGAGCAACAAGTTAGTTCCAAACCATCTAAATGACATAAGGCAATAGCCAGTAATAGAGTTCTGATAACTTTGTTCTACTTGTGGAGTTTGGCATTGGCATGTGCGAGTAGAATCAGGCTGTTATTGGAAATGTTTGCACAAGTTTGGATAAAGCCTAAGTATTCAAAGAAAACAAGTATTTGCTCATAAGATGTATTAAAGAATTGCTTCCTGTGCCTATTTATTTGGTTAATAAATAGAGAATTATCTATCATCTATCTAGCTATCCATATATACCATTTATTAGCTACCTAACCATCATCTTCTTACCTACAATTAACTAATATTTATGTGCATCTTTATGTTTTGGGTTATTCCTCATATTGGTTGTTTATAACAATTATCTGCATCCTGGGAGGATGGTATACTGAAGAGGCAGAGTGGAAAGAAAAAAAAATACATCCTTTCTATTAGAGGGAAAATTGCACTTGTTACATTGGTACTCTTTAGCTCCAAAAAAATATTTTGATAGTATGAAGTTTGTTGCTAGAAAGAGAAGGAAAAATAGCCATAATTCAACAGCATTTACAATCAAGTTTCAAATAACTGTCAAAAGTTTCCTTTAAATGCTAATAAATAAGTTAGTTATTCCTTTCTCATATCAAGGGACTGTGCTCTATGACACGCAGTAAATGCTCTGTAAAAGAAAGTTCACATACCTTTAGGATATGCCTGACTGTAAGCAAAATGGGAAAAGAAGGAATAAGAGATGAAGCATTTGCTGAAGTTATCATTCACTTGAAGCCTCTTTGTGTCCTGGGCTCTGAGAATTCTATCAACAGTGAGTGAAAACAGAGCCCATCGGAACCTTGGAGAATATGCCTCAGGGAACTGCCAGGCCTGTGGCATTAGGGACTGATTGAGGTAGCCTTAGTGCAATTTCTGCAGCTGCAATTTACATATTCTGGCTGGTAAAAACAAAACAAACACCGCCACCACTACTGTCAACACTGCCATAACAGTCTAAACGCTTTCTGATCTTTAATTATCCAGTTGTTGCTCTCCCCTTCTCACACTCTGAAGTGCTTCTATTATAATTAGGTCCAAGTCATAGTAAACCTTCTTAATAATACATTTCAAAAACAGGTGATTGCGGATTAATATACACATAGAGGAGTCATATATCATGACAGTGTAGGTCAATGAATTGTCATAAACTGGACATTCTCCGTGTAACTGTAATTAGATCAAGCAACAAAACATTACCAGGACCCCAGAAGTTTTCTTCATAGTCCCTTCATTTCATTACCAGCAAGGGTATCCCTATCCTAATTTTAACACCATGAAATTACTCAGTCTGCTTTTGTTTAATATGAAATTGTACAGTTTGTGATCTTTTGTACCTGACTTTCTTCGCTCAACATTATGTTGGTATGATCATCCATATCGCTGACCATAATTGATTTTTTTATTCTGTTGCTATAGTTCATTATGTGAATATGCCATGATTTACTTATTTTTTCAACTCCTGATGGGCATTTAGGAATTTTGAAATGGTAATTTTTGAAGGACTACAAAGAAACCCCTCTGCCCAAGTACACTTTTCCTCATAATTCTTCATGCTGGCTGAAGATCTTTATTGATTTTTTTTCCCTTTCACTAAACACATTAAGTGTAAGCTCATTGGTGAGGCTTAGTAGTTCCTCCATGAGCTGGCTTCTACTCCCTTTCTAGCCATTGTCTATGGCTACTTCCTCTCAGTGTTTCTGCTACAGCCATACTGAACTGTTTTTATGATATTTTTCTCTGTATGTTTCATTTTGGATAGTTTCTATTGCTAGGTCTTCAAATTCACTAGTTTCTTTTTTCTGTAGTGTTTAGTCTGCTGTTATTCTCATCTACTGTATTTTTTATCTAAGATACAATATTGTTCATCTCTGGGAGTTCAATTTAGCTTTTTAAAAAAAATCTCCTGTTTCTTTTCTCATCATGCTTATACTGACCTCTACCTCCTAGAACATATGGCAAACATTTAAAGTAGCTCTTATAAAATTTCCGTTTAATCCTCTAATCTGTGTTATTTCTGTTTCTATTAACTGGATTATCTTCTGCTTATGGATCATATTTTTCTGCTTCTTTGAATGCCTGTTAATTTCTAATTGCATGTCATTATGAATTTTATATTTGTTAAATGCTGGATTTTTACTTTAATCCTTTTAATATTTAGGGTTTTGTTATGGGATGTAGCTAAGTTTGAGCCTTCTGAGGCTTATAAGCTTTGCTAAAAAGGGTAAGACAGTATATTTAGTCCTACAACCAAGGTAATACTCTAGTGAAGACTGTACAGGGTAGCTCATGTGTTAGGCGGTCCCACTACAGTAGCTGGGAGATACACTACTCCCCGCCCTATATGACCTCCAATGATTGTTTCGCCTGTTCCTGTCTGGTAATTCTTTCTTCAGCCTCAGTAGTTTTCTCTTGCATATGTGCTGTTAAGTATTGACTCAGCTGAAGATTCAGGGAGCCCTGTGAAGGTCTCCTGAGTTCTGTTTGTCTGTGCATCTTGCTTCTCCATGGTACTCTATTCTAGAAATATTAGCCATGTTGGTCTCCAAGAACTTCATATTCTGCCTCCTCAACTCAGGAGACTGCCATGGTCAGTTTGGCTGGCCCCTCCAGGTGTGTTATCTGGAAACTTTCTCCAGGCAGTGAGCTGGGGCACTTGCAGGGCTGACCTCATCTCATTTGCTTCCTTTATTTCATGGTCACTGTTCTGTGCTGTCTATTGTCTAATGACTAAACAGTGTTGTTTCATATATTTTCCAGTTTTTAATTGTTTCCGGTGGGAAGGTAAATCCTTGTCATTCCACCATGGCTAGAAACAGCAGTCACTACCCAGACCCACTTTACTTTGTCAGCAAATCTTGATCTCTGTTTCCGGGCTGACACATACTGTTTGTTCTCTTTGTCCATCTCTCCTACTTCATTTTCCTTGACTCATTTAACTTCTCATTCAGCAGTACCATATGCCAGATACTCTTCTAAGCAGTTATGTGTATTGTTTCATTTAATCTTCACAATAATCCTATATGTTTATTTATTTTCATTTATTTTTTTTTTTATTTTTTGAGGCAGAGTCTTGCTCTGTTGCCCTGAGTAGAGTGCTGTGGCCTCAACCTAGCTCACAGCAACCTCAGACTCCTGGGCTCAAGCAATCCTACTGCCTCAGCCTCTGGAGGAGCTGGGACTACAGATGCTCGCCACCATGCCCGGCTAATTTATCTATTTTTAGTAGAAATGAGGTCTCACTCTTGCTCAGGCTGGTCTCGAACTCCTGAGCTCAAGCAATCCTCCTCCCTCAGCTTCCCGGAGTGCCAGGATTACAGGCATGAGCCACTGCGCCTGGCCAATCCTATGTGTTTAGTGCTGCTACTATTACCTTCATTTCACAGAGACTAAATGAGGTTCAAAGACAAGGTCACAAGATGAGTAGGAGGCAGGCTTGGATTTAAATCGGGTGGCCTGGCTTTAAACTTTGAGCTCTTAACCATCACGTTTTCTCTCTTAGAAATCAGTTTTTCTGGAATGATTTTACTGACCTCAAATTCTGAGTTAGCTTCCCTTCTTATATGTTTCAGTAACACTAGACTTTCCCTAAATGAAATTTGTCATTCCATATTAAAACCACCTGTTTACTTGTTTGCATTCTCCATTTGACTGCACACTCTGGGAGGATGGAGACTGTTGTCCTGGTAATCATTACATCAAGAGTGTCTAGAACATGAAAGGCAATCAATAAATGTTTACTAAATGAATGAATAAAGGAATCGTATCTTGATGAGAGGACAAAATATTTTTATGATTTTTTTAATTAGCAAATGGGTTCAGTATTTGAATTTAGCTGGCTAAATACTATTTCCCATATTCTCAAGAGAAGGAGTCACAGGGACTGGATCTTGAGGCCTTGTTCCTTGAAGGGGGGCCTGCCTGTATACCATGGCAGAGGCTCAACAGCCCAAGAGGAATAAAAATAGGTTCGAGCTTGAGGAGTGTAGAAATAGAAACAAAAGGGAATAGGAAGTTGCTGAATAGACAATATTTTGCCATTTTTGCCTAGGACTGGCGGGCTTACTAAAAAAAAAAAAAAAGTTGTTTATTACATCCTATTCAAAATCCATGATCTCTTAAGGTTGGAAGTCATTTTGCTTGTTGAGCACAGGTAGGTAGCAATTCTATTGGTCTAAGTAAATTATTTAGTCTATAAAGTTGCATTTTAGTGACAGAGAAAATTGGTATTCTTTTGAGAATGTTTGATCCTCTTTCCTATGATTTAAAAGAGCACAGAATGAGTGAGCACAGTCAAATCTGAAAGTAGTTGTATGTCATAATTTTATTAGGCTATTTAGATAATGGTTGTTGATTATCATTGACTTTTCCCTTTTTACCCAGACGACACCAGAATGAGAGGATCATTATGAATATTGCTGCTACTTTTTCTGATCTAAATATCCTTTGTATGTGTGGTTCTCTCATTCAGTTTGCGAAGAACTTTGTTACGTATTATTCTATCTGATCAAAGCAGCTATGATACAGTGAGAGTTGACCAGTTATTACTACCTTACTTTATAGTTCTAAGCCTCAAATATCCCTATATATGAAATGATGGCATTTCTCATAGATATTGTAACTCCATACTGGTTTTCACATTGTGCTCCATGACAACTTAAGATTTTACAGAGGCACCATAGAACCAAATAGGGAAGAAAGGAAAGGGGAGAACATGCAGGGCTCCAGGACCCTCACCTTTACACCAGCTAGAAATGCTCTGCTTCTTCTCTTTTATCTGTGAAGGAGGATTTGCATTAAATCATCCTCACTCCCTCCCCTGGTACTGTTATAATGAACTGACCTGAAAAATAAGTGCATTAAGTGGCCATACAACATAAAGACACTAATTAGTTCACTTGGGGATCAAATCCATGATAACAGACTTATTCATGCTTTTCTCTATCCCCAAAACTATTCAGATAAAAGCAAAGAGAGAAAATAAATCTATCATATATATGACAATCCTCAAGAACAAACACTTTAAGTTTCAAATATGATCTGGTTGATTCTGTCAGAGGGAAATAATTCTATCACTAGTTAAGAATAAGTAATAATTGAATCTGGACCAGTAGCAAATATTTCACAGCAAAAGAAATGCAAATAACCAATAAACGTTAAAAAGGTTTAGCCTCCCTTGTAATAAAAAATTATAATAATATTATAATGAACTATTTTTAAACTTTAAAATTTTAATTTCAAACGTCTTTTAAGATGTTTTAAAAATTATTATATCAAATGATGATAAAATCATCTCCATGCACAGTTGGCGGTCGTACGTATTAGTAAACTGTTTCTGGAGAAAAATTTGGCATTTTGCAAGAGTCTTAAGTACATTCTTATACTTTGACCAATATATTCTACATCCAGAAACATCCAAATGATATAATCACATGTGGCAAGGATATATACTTGTTTTAATTTTAATTTTTTATTTTATTGATACATAATATTTTACATATGTATGGGGTACATGTGGATTTTTTTATCCATAAAATGTGTAGTGATTAAGTCAGGGTATTTGGGGTATCCATCACCTTAAGTATTTATCATTTCTATGTATTGGTCACATTTCAAGTCCTCTCTTCTATAATAGCTACTTTGAAATATTACATATATTGTTGCTAACTAAGGTCACCCTAGTCTGCTTTCAAACATTAGAACTTATTTCTTCTCTCTAACTATAAGTTTTTACCCATTTGCCAACATCTCTTTATTGCCCCCTCCCAGCCTTACACCCTCCTTTGCCTCTAGTATCTATTATCCTATTCTCTGTTGTCATGAAATAGAGTTTTCTTTCTCACATGTGAGTGAGAACATGAGGTATTTGACATTCTGAGCCTGGGTTATTTCAGTTAGCATAATGACCTCCAGTTCCATCCATGTTTCTGTAAATGACATGATTTCATCCTTTTTATGACCAGATATTATTCTATTATGTATACATACCATGTTTTCTTTATCCATTCATCTGCTGATGGACACTTAGGTTGATTCCAAATCTTTGCTATTGTGAATAGTGCTGCAACAAACATGCAAGTGCAGATGTACCTTTGATAGACTTATTCCTTTTCTTTTGGGTAGATGCCCAATAATGGGATTCTAGATCATATGGTAGCTATATTTTTAGTTTTTTGAGAATTCTTTATACTGTATCCCATAGACTGTACTAATTCACATTCCCACCAGTAGCATATAAGAGTTCCCTTTATCAGCATCCTCACAAGCATCTTTTATTTTTTTGTCGTTTTAATAGTAGCCATTCTAACTGGGGTAAGAGGATTTTTTATTGTGGTTTTGGTTTACATTTACCTGATGGTTAGTGATGTTGAGCATTTTTTCAAATATGTGTTGGCCATTTGTACGTCTCTTTTGAAAACTGTCTATTCATGTCCTTTGCCCACTTTGTAATGACAAAGGTTCTTGGTGTTTTTTCTTTATTTATTTATTTATTTTGTTTTGTTTTATTTTATTGTTGAGTTGTTTGAGTTTCTTATATATTCCAGATATTAGTCATTTGTCAAATTAATAGTTTCCAAATGTTTTCTCTGATTCAAAAGATTGTCTCTTCACTATATGGATTGTTTCCTTTCCTACGTAGAATCTTTTTAGTTTAATATATTCCCATTTGTCTATTTTTTGTTTTCATTGCCTGTGGTTTTAGCCATAAAATCTTTGCCTAGACCAGTGTCCTGAAGTGATTTCTTTAGGTTTTCTTCTAATAGTTTTATAGTTTCAGGTCTTACATGTAAGTCTTTAATTGATCTTGAGTTGATTTTTGTATATGTTGGGAGATAGGGATCCAGTTTCATTCTTCTGTATATGGGCATCCAATTTTCTCAGCACCGTTAATTGAAGTGGGTGACTTTTCCCCAGTGTATGTTCTTGGTACCTTTCTCAAAAATCAGTTGGCTGTAAATATTTGGATTTATTTCAGGGCTTTCTATTCTGTTCCATTGGTCTATGTGTCAATTTTTTACCAATCCATGCTGTTATGGTTACTATAGCCTTGTAATAGTAATATAATTTGAAGTGAGGTAGTGTGATGTTTCCACCTTTGTTCTTTTTGCTCAGGATTGCTTTGGATATTCTGGCTCTGTTTTCATTCTATATAAATTTTAGAATTGTTTTTTCTGTGAAAAATTACATTGTAATTTTGATAGGGTTGCATTTAATATGTACATTTCTTTGGACAGTAAGATAATTTTAATATTGATTCTTTCAATACATGGTCATAGGATGTCTTTCCATTTGTTGTGTTCTCTTCAATTTCCTTCATCAGTTGTAGTTTTATTTGTAGAGATATTTCACCTCCTTAGTTAAATTTATTCCTATGTATTGTATTTTATATTTTTATAGCTATGGTAAATGGTATTGCCTTCATGATTTCTTCTTCAGCTATTTCATTATTGGTGTATAGATATGCTACTGATTTTTATATATTGATTTTATATTATGAAACTTTACTGAATTTACTTATCAGATCAGTTTATGGTGGAGTAGTTTGGTTTTTCTAAATATAAGAACATGTCTTTTGCAAAGAGGGACAATTTGACTTCTTTTTCAATTTGGATGCCTTTTATTTATTCTCTTGCCTAAGGCTCTGGCTAGAACTTCAGGGTTATGTCCAATGGAAGCGGCAAAAGCGGGTATCTTTGTCTTTTTCCAGTTCTCAGATGAAAGGCTTTCAATTTTTCCCGATTCACATTCAATATGATGTTAGCTGTGGGTTTGCTATATATAGCCTTTATTATTTTGAGGCTTGTTTCTTCTATTCCTGGTTGAGAGTTTTTATTATGGAGAGATGTTGAATTTTATCAAATGATTTTTCTGCATCTGTTAAGATGAGCAAATGGTTTTTGCCCTTCATTCTGTTGATGTAAGTTATCATGTTTATTTATTTGTGTGTGTTAAACTATTCTTGCATTCTTGGTATAAATCTGACTTGATCATTGTGTATTATCTTCTCATTGCTGCTGAATTCAGTTTGCTGGTATTTTGTTGAAAATTTTTGTGTTTATATTCATTAGGGATATTGGCCTGTAGTTTTCTTTTTTGTGTGTGTTCTTATCTGGTTTTAGCATCAGGCTAATGCAGGTCTCATGGAATGAGTTAGACAGAATTGCTTCCTTTTCAATTTTTGCAATAGCTTGAGGAGGTTTGGTATTAGTCCTTCTTTATATATTTGGTAGAATTCAGTGGTGAATACACCGGTTCTGGGCCTTTCACTTTGGAAGACTTCCTATTACTGATTCAATCTCACTACTCATTATAGATCTGTTTAGGTTTTCCATTTCTTCCCGATTCAATCTTGGTAGGTAGGTTGTATGTTTCCAGGAATTTATTGATTTCCTCTAGGTTTTCTAGTTTGTTAGCCAATAATTGTTTATAATAGTCTTTGATGATCTTTTGTATGTTTCTGAAGTATCAGTTGTAGTGTTATTTTCTTCATTTCTGATTTTATTTGGGTCTTCTTTCTTCTTTTCTTGGTTAGCATAGCTAGCAGCATTATCAATTTTATTTTTCTTTTCAAAAAACCAGCTTTGCATTTCATTGATCCCTATAATATTTTTTAGTGTCTATTTTGTTTAGTCCTTCTCTGATCTTTGTTTTTTCTTCCCTCATGCTAATTTTGGTTTTGGTTTGTTCTAGCTTTTCTATTTCCTTAAAGTGCATCATTAGATTTATTTGAAATCTTTCTACATTTTTGATGTGGGTACTTATTGACATACACTTCCTCCTTAGTACTGTTTTTATTGTATCCTACATGTTAGGGTATGTTATGTTTCCACTTTCATTTGTTTCAAGAAATTTTTTGATTTCCATCTTAATTTCTTCATTGACCCAATGGTGATTCAGAAGCATATTGTTTAATTTTCATGTGTTTGTATAGTTTCTAATGTACTTCTTAGTAATGATTTCTAGTTTTATTCCATTGTGGTCTGGAAAAGATACTTGATATAATTTCAGTTTTTTAAAAAATTTGTTGACACCTGTTTTGTGGTCTAATAGATAGACTATGGTGGAGAATAATCCATGTGCTGATGAGAAGAATGTGTAGAATAATGTGTTGGATAAAATGTTCTATAAATGTCTGTTAGTTTAATTCATTCTAATGTGATAGGGGTCCTGGGCCCCTGTAAAACAGGAAGAAATTCTGTGGGCACTCTGTACCAGGGACTACAGTTGTAAAAACTGCTAACGGATCTAGGTTGTAAAACTGCAAACTTCCTTTATGACTTCTGTAACTTACTTACAAAGAGCAGGCCTGCACCAAAAAGATAAGAACTCAAGACCAACATACATGCCTGACCACTGCCTGCTCAGGACCCTGCCCCCACTAGGAATAGAGATAACTACATTGTAACTGTGCCCCTCACCCTTCCTAAAAATGTATAAGGGATTGTTACACTCTTTGTTCGGGACTCAGAGTTTGGACCCTGTCCTCTGAGCCTCACCAGTGAATAAACGCTCGTCTTTTCTTTCCCTCACCTGGTCTTGAGTCAGTGATTAGGAGAAGGCTCCCCCTTCTCCTCGGGCAACACTAATGTCCAGTTTAAATCTAATGTTTCTTTCTTGTTTTTCTATCTAGATAGTCTGTATAATATTGAGAGTGGGTAGTTGAAGTCCCCACTATTATTGTATTGGAGTCTATCACTCTCTTTAAATCTAGTACTCTGTTTGGGGGGCAAATATATTTAGAATTATTACATACTCTTTTTTTTTTTTATTTCAGCAAATTATGGGTGTACAGATGTTTAGGTTACGTGTGTTGACCTTGGTTCTCTCCCCCACTGAAGTCCGTGTTTCAAATATGTCCATCATTCGGGTAGTGCGCATTGCACTCCTTGTGTATACAAATACCCGTCCCCTCCTCCCTCCTCCCGCCTCCTCCCGCCTCCCTCCCCGTGGTACAGATGTTTAGGTTACGAGTGTTGCCCTTAGTTCCCCGCCCCCAAGTCCGTGTTTCAAATATGTCCATCATTCGGGTAGTGCGCATTGCCCTCCTTGTGTATACAAATACCCCTCCCTTCCCC